>PVKP010019097.1:0-43081 GCA_004027715.1 Plecturocebus donacophilus
TGTTCATTTAGTTTATTTCAATACTATTTTTTCACTTCTAAGTTCTAAGTTTTCCATATCCTCATTTTTTACAGTATCCCTTTCCATTATGGTTTCTATTTCTTTTTAGAACATCTCTAGTCATTGTGAACATCTCTGTGGTACATTATTTCCTCATGTGGCTATGAACTCATCTTCTCTCCTGGGGTAGTAAATATCCCTACAGAGTACTCTTACCCTGTTTTTGCCAGGAATGACAAATTTTTATCTGTTTATGTTAAACCCTTTGAGACAAAGATTTCTATACATGTGGATAGTGGGAATGAGATTCTGCAACTTCAGACAAGCTTTGCCAATTCCTTGGGATGAGGTTTTCCAGTCATACTATCAAGCTTGACTTGCTTAAACTACAGTTATATTTTAAAGATCTCTAGGTGTATATGTGTAGGTGAGGTGAGGATGAGAGATTCATAATAGCTCTATTCTAGAAGTGTGAGTCAATTGTTAAAGAGTCCTGATCCTCAAGGAGCATGCCATAGCTTGAGGTCCACACATAAACTTCTACCTCTAACCTACATCATTCCACATTTCAGTGAGCCCCTGCTATTTGCCAGGTACCTGCTAGGACTACAATGGGATTAGAATTGTATCTGCCACTAGAAGTATACAGGGAAGAACAACTGCCATAGAGATAGAAGTTTCAAAAGATCTGAGCTAAAAGTTGGAGATTTCAGGTGGGTGTAAGGCCCTGCTGGAGGCAGAGACACATCCAACTAACACAGGTCTGTAAGAGTAGCACAATTCAGAAGGACTGGAAGGAGACAAAAAAAAAAGTGAGTAATAGCTATTGCTGCCATCTTTCCATGCCTAAATAATGGTATGCATGAATGTCTTGGCTGATGCTCTCAGGGGCAAACATCAGGTTCTTATTATTAGGCTATGCTCCAAAGTCATGGTCTGGTTCTAACTGTGAAGATGAAAGATGATCACATTGACAAATCTGAAATCATTGGTGACCACAGAGCTGGGAAAATTACTGTGAATCTCATAGGCAGGTTAAACTTGTCCCTGAAATGATTGGCCCCAGATTTGATGTGTAACTCAAAGATCTAGAAAAGTGACAGAATAATCTACTCTTATCCCAAGTTTGGTTTCACAGTGAGGTTTTACTGACAACCTCAGCTGGCATCATGGACCATGAAGAAAGAGATGAAAACACAGGAGGGAAAATCCCGGGATTTTTTTTTTTTTTTTAATTTAGAGACAGGGTCTCACTCTGTCACCCAGCCTGGAGTATAATGGAGCAGTCACAGCTCACTGCAGCCTCCAAATCCTGGGCTCAAGGTACCCTTCAGGAGTTTCTTTTCTAGGGATGTAATACATATACACAAACAAAATGACTCAATGGGGGAGAAAAAAGTGAGTAATAGTTTACAGCCAGAATGTGAAGTATTTTCAAAAAGTCATATGAAAGAATCTGTATCTTATCCTAACTGTTGAAAGGGAAACCCTTGAAAGATTAATAAGCTGATACATGAAAAAAAACAGATTGGCTCAATAGAAACACAACTCTTGAAGTTATGTATGAAATATAAAGTAAAAAAAAATAAACTCTATGTCTCACTTCTGAGGGGAGACATATAGATGTTCACCTAAAGCACTGGGCAAGGATGTCAAGAGAGACTCAAGACAGAGACCTGCAGGTTGCCAAATGTAGCAAAAAACAAAATCTAAAACAACAATAAAAACAAGAAAGGATAAATCTAAGTTTTTTTTAAAAAAAGAAGAAATTTTACTGTGTCTTAGCAAGTAATATCTGAGACATACTAGAAGTATACTAAAAAGTATTCACTATTTATCTGAAATTCAAATTTCACTGGGTGCCAGCCAATTATCTACAAATAGAATAATAAGATTTGAATAACAGGGAAGGAAAATGTCTACGCATGAGGAAAGATTAAGACTAAATGAACTATCAAGGCCTGGTTGGCACAGCCAAGACATACGCTTACCTGCATTGTGACTAGTCTGTCATCCACCATCACCTCCTTGGTCAGAAAGTCAGCTCCTATTGTGGCTTTGTACTGATTGCTGAATTTCTTATTCACATACTGGTTCATGAGTGAGGTCTTCCCGACTCTGAAATTGGAGAAAAACTACAAGTGTAAGTCAAATAGGAGGGTCCTAAAACTGACATGGATACTTGAAGCATTTAAAAGAATCTGCCTGGCCGGGCGCATCACAAGGTTAGGAGTTCGAGACCAGCCTGGCCAATAAGGTGAAACCCCATCTCTACTAAAAATACAAATTAGCCGGGCATGGTAGCAAGTGCTTGTCATCCCAGCTACTCGGGAGCTGAGGCAGGAGAATTGCTTGAAGCTGGGAGGCAGAAGTTGCAGTGAGCTGACATAGCGCCACTGCACTCCAGCCTGGGTGACAGAATGAGAGACTCTGTCTCAAATAAAATAAAATAAAATAAAAAGAATCTGTCTGACCTGAAAGACAAGGAACTGCTCTCACAGCAAAGGGCAATGCCAGCAGCCTTCTCAGCATTATACTTTTGAAGTTTTGTGCTTTCTCTCTGAGTAAAAATACAGGGTACATACGTGGGGCAGATGTGGAAAAGCTGCTTACATGTTTTGACAGAGCCAGGTCAAATGGTAGAGCCTAGTATTATTTTTTCCATTCTAGAAGGATGCCAGCAAATATACTCCTTCTAAAAGAAGCTTCACTAATAAGATTGCTCTGCTATTCCAACAGTATCCCTGCTATCTTAGATGTTTCTCCATTTAGTGGCTATTTAGCTTGATGACATAACACCAGGAGGAAGATGTTGGCTTCAAGCAAACATACACCACTCAGACAATTCTGCTGCTTAAAGTTTAAAATCTGAAGCAGAAAAAGCACCAATATATCACCAAACCAAAGCTATCTCAAAGAATGCTCCTCCAAATATGTTTTCCAGTAAAAAAAACTCAGCAAGAGACAATGTGTGATTTTTGTGTAATGAGGTTAGGGCAACCTAAAGATAATGCAAAAACCTTCCCCATAGTCAGTGATAGCACCTTCCTTTGCCACAAAGGAACACATTCATATTCGTATTAAAGAACCTGGAGGTACCCAGACAGCCTATGGCAGTGATCTCCAACCCAGACCAACTGAGTCAGAATCTCCAAGGGGGAGAAGTGGTAAAATCTGGAATTGAACAAGGGCTTAGTGAAACTTTTTTGCACAAGTTAGGGGAAGGCAGGCCTAAAAGCACTACCTTTCCATCCACATGGGGATGGAATTGCGGGGTAGGGTAGAGAGAGCAAATCTGAGCCCTAGCCCACTGGTCTGAGGCTGGACAAATGCTGGCGAATAAAAGGTTCTTTGAAGGCTGGGCATGGTGGCTCAAGCCTCTAATCCCAGCACTGGGAAGTCAAGGCAAGTGGATCACTTCAGTGCAGGAGTTTGAGACCAGCCTGGGCAATACGGTGAAACCCTGTTTCCACAAAAAATACAAATATTTAACGAGGAGTGGTGGCACATACTTGTGGTCCCAGCTACTTTGGAGGCCGAGGTGGGAGGATCACTTGAGCCCAGGAGGTTGAGGCTGCAGTGAGCTGTGATTGCATCACTGCACTCTAGTCTGGGCAACAAACAGAGCAAGACTCTGTATCTCATATACACACAAAAAAAGGTTCCTCATGTGAGTCAAATAAGCCAGTCAAGATAGAAAAACCTTTGGCTTTTCAAAGGAAGGGCAGGGGACTTTGGAATAAAGAAGCATGCCTGCATTTGTTAGTGTTGTTACTTTAAAAAATACATAAGCCTCCAACGAGTCAAGCTTTCATGGCCCTTCAGATGCCAAGTCTGAAAAGCCTACCACAGAATCTTTTTATTTTAAGAGGTAGGGTCTTGCTCTGTCACTTATGCTGCAGTGCAATGGCATGATCACAGCTTGCTTACAGCCTCAAACTCCTAGGTTCAAGCCATTCTCTTGCCTCAGCCTCCCCAGCAGCTGAGAATACAGGTACAGCACCTGGCTAAATTTGTTTTTGTAGGCTCAAGCAATCCTCCCCTCAGCCTCCAAAGCACTGGGATTATGGGCAAGAGCCACCTCACTCCACCTACCTCAGTATCTTAAGAGCCATTAGAGTAGCTACATGGATAGTGGCACATCTAGAATCAGAACCCAGTTCTGCCATCCCAGGCTCCTTTGCAGATAGACCTGAAGCAGGCACAGCAGCAGGAGGATACTGTATGGTACATTCAGAACACACATTTGCCAGGCCAGATGCCAATGGCAATAAATCTACTTAAGCAAGACTCCCCAGCCTGGCCAGTTTGGAGAAAGGGGATTCCATGAAAATGTGCATCCTTAGGTGAGTTCAAATAGTCATCTGTTCCCCATAAAAATCATGCTAAAAACCAGAGAACAAAAGTTTACATAACAAGGGATCATCTAAATTTCTGCCATGCAGGGAAGCATGTAAGGTCCTAAGCCACCACTATGAAAGCAGGAAGTGGCAGCATGGAGGGTGTGGGGTCCACAGCACTGAGGCTTAGTTCTGAGCCAATCTGTTAGCTCGAATCATAAGAAACTTACCCAGAATCTCCCAGGATGATAACCTTCAGCAACACTTTCTTCCTAGAGGTCATCCTTCAAACTAAAGGGGGAAAAGGAGAAATCACTGTGAATGTGATGGAAACACTAAGGCAAATCACCTCCCTTGGCACAAACGTCTGAGTAGCCCCCAGAATGCAAGGCCCTGAGCCTTCCTGCTAGTTATCTTCTTTCCACCCAGGGGTCCCTGACAAAGAACAGTATTACTCACCAGAGCTCTGGACCCAAGAGCTAGGCAGAACAGCACAGCAGGCCCATCCTGCCCCAGCGAGCTGTTGCAGAGAATATATTCTCTCGCTTGGGCAGTGGATCAATTGAATGGATTGACAATTTCAATTAATGCTCCAACTTGCTCAACAGCTGGGTCCTTGCTTTATTCAGGTCGCTGCTTCAGTATCACTTTCTCAAAGAGGTAACCGCTTTATCTAAAGCAGCATAACACTTCATTTGTCCTCTATCCCATTACTCCGCTTGCTTTTTCTTCAGAGCACTTACTGCTAATTGACATTTTTATGTACTGTATTCATTTGTTCTCTTTCCTTTCCAATAATCTCCACTAAGACAGTTTTACTCCCCATTGTATGCTCAATGTCAAGTAGAAATTTATTAAATGTTGGGTACCATCTTAATAATACTTGACTCTGCAGTTCTAGGGACTACCCTTTTCCAGAAAATCTTTCAGGCAGCCCTGTCTACTCATGACCAGAAGATGTGAGAGATGGCTGATCTCTGCTCAACTGTCTTGCAGCACTTGCCACAGCATGGTCTATCTACTCACCAAGACAGGACTCCTGCTGTAACTGCCTCTCATTTGCCAGGGTCTCAGTGATTTCCAGAAAATGAATGAGTCTCAGAAGGACTACTTGTTAGTTTCCTCTTTAACCACCTAGCTTTTGAAGGCAAGACTGACAGCAGTGCCTACAGTGGGAGTGACCTAAGCAGCAGATAATGAACCCAGGCCACAGGGATTTCTATTCTGGTTTTGCTGCTTATTAATTTACCTATATGATCTTGGGCCAGTCATTTAATTTTTCTGCTGGAATAGGGAATATAGAGATAATAGTTCTTATGTCCTAGGAATGCTATGAAGACTGAATGAATAAAATGCTGAGGACAGTGACAATAATACAGTAGATGATTAGTAAATACTGGCTGCTACCATCTTAAGGTAGGCCAAATACAGAGATGAGTAACAGAACACAGAGTCCAGAAGGCAGAGAGAGAAGCAGCAGGTCACAGCATCTAGGCAAGGTAATCAAGCTAGCCACCTCTTTCCAGATGTTTAGCTGTAAACTGCTCTCTTTCTCAACAGGTGGTATTACACCCAAGACCACTAACTAAAAGGAAATATCAGATGTGACTACTGTCCTACAGGCCAGGATTTGGTAACAAGGCCTATGCTCTTGAAAGTGACCATCCTTGATGGCTTCAGAGTCTGTTTCTGGCTATAGGAACAGTATGGGAATAGGAGCCAGACTAGAGGATGGTTTGCTAGGCACATACCCCAGGTCCCATGACCTATGCAGAGGGTCAAGCTGTTTTTCTGACAAAAGCTTCATGCCCATGGCTGGACTGTGAAGACACTGTATCTCAGCCTACCAGCATTCATCTATAAAGTTCCTACAAGTGCTAGCTAGGGGTAGTATAAGATGACTTGGAGTTCTGTCTTCAACATAATCAGCACTGAGAGGTATACCTCAAACTATCCATTGTATGTGAAGCCCCACTATTCCCTACCTTCCTCCCTAGGGACCGCTTTGACTGGTCAAAGTTTAAATGTCTCACTCTAAGGTCTGACAGTGGGGGCAAGTTTCAGATCCAAAGAAAGGCATATTAAGAAAAGGGATAAAAAGGCCGGGTGCAGTGGCTCACATCTGTAATCCCAGCACTTTGGGAGGCCGAGGCAGGTGGATCACCTGAGGTCAGTAGTTCAAGACCAGCCTGTAAAGTTTAAGACCAGCCTGGCCAACACAGTGAAACTCCATCTCTACTAAAAATACAAAAAATTAGCTGGGCGTGGTGATGTGCACCTGTAGTCCCAGCTACTCAGGAGGCTGAGGCAGAAGAATTGCTTAAATCCAGGAGACGAAGGTTGCAATGAGCCGAGATCACACCACTGCACTCCAGCCAAGGCAACAAAGCAAGACTGTCTCCAAAAAATAAAATAAAAAAAGAAATAAAAAGACAATGAAAAGATTTGCAAAGATACTTTGAAAATATTTATGAAAGTGACTGATTTTGAGAATGGGAAAAGGGATTTGCATAACTTGGTTTCTACATATGCTGCCAAAGCAAGCATTTCGTAACTTGGTTTGTTAATAAATTTCACTGGCGTATCAATGTAGTTCAATAATATTGAAAAGAAACAGGAAATACACTTCAACCTCCACACTCCCACATGACAGATTACATGTTTGTTTCCTTCCCTTTGCATCTCTGCTCACACATGTCACAAGGCAGTCACCATGAGGCCACCTTACGCGGCCGACCCTCTTGGACATTAGAAAACACCATACGTCGGCCAGCGAGGGGGGCGTGGAGACAAAAGGGGACCCCTCCCCCCGGCATTGGGCTGGGCGGGAGAGAGGCGAGGCGGGAGCGGGGCGCCCCTGAGCGGGAGGAGGAATGGCGGCGAGCTAGGGAAGGCGGGCAGTCGGAAAGCTGGGAGGCTCCCGGGGCGGGCAGGGGATAAGAAGCGCTCTAGACGGGCTGTGGGCCAGTCGGGGAAGCAGATTCCTGGCCCGGCCCGGCCCGCGCTGTCAGCGCTGGGAGGAGGTTGTAGAAATAAGGCTGAGGCACTTCAGCTGGGAGTGGGTGGGACCGCAAAGCTCGAAGAGCACATCAAAGCCAAGGCTGTTGGGGGAGTTTCTGAAGGTCCTGGGCTTGAGTATTCCTGGAAGGAGGAGACGGTAGTGTCGGGTTCTAGGAGGGGAAATAAGGGAGAGATGAGGAGAGGGCGAGAGTGAGAGAATGTCCAGAGCTAGAGAAGGCTGGAAGGCCAATGCAGCCGGGAGTAGATTCCGAATGTGAGGGTGTGGGAGAAAACGCAGAGATAGGATTAACAGCAGGTAAAAGCATTGTGCCTGGTGGATAATGATGTGTGTGTGCACTCGCAAAGAGCGCATGCGCAGTGTGTGCGTGTTTAGTGTATGTGATTTATCAGGGGTGTGTATGTGGTGTGTGTGCACGTGCACTTGAAATGTGTCATGCGTCAGGTATGTGTGTGCCATGTGTTTGGTATGTGTGCGCTTGCGCTGTGTGTGGGCAGATAGGGAAAGGCTGGAAGGTGAACAAGGAGGAAGGGGGCTCTTTGAGAGAGGAATAAAGGCTGAACGTGGTGGACAAGGTAACATGGTAAGCTTTTAAGGGAATAATGGTATTTAGTCTATAGCAGGAGAGAAAGGATTAATTGAAGCAAAAAAAAAAAAAAAAAATTAAAATAGAGGGAGGGAGAAGTGGGAGGATACCGAAAAACAAAAGGAATAGAGCTATGAAGACTGCTGGGTGGGAGGAATCAGGAAAAGCCAACCAGAGGGAAATGAAGAATGGGTAACTGCTGCACTGCTGAGCTGTCGGAGGAGGCAGGCCTGATGGGTTCCTTAGAGGCGAAGTTTTTGCAAACTGGTTGCGTATCAGAATCACCTGATGCATCTGAGGAAAAATACAGATTCCCAGTCTAACCGCAGATGAGTTAAAGATGCAGATGAGTCTCAGGATGGTCCGGGAGTCTGCATTTTAACATGCTTCCCCAGGTGAATTTGAAAAGCAGCCAGGCTTGCAAAGTCCTGCTTTATAGAATACTTGGAGGGGAGGAAGAAGAGGTTTTTGATCCTCCAGTATGGACTCTAAACACAGGGAGCTTTAAGGGTGTCCACATCAACGGTGCTCATTCCCCACTGGCCTGAGAGAGGGAAGAGTACAGAAGGCAGTACACAGGTCAAACTTGGGCATTCATGTTAATCTCCCAGTCCAATTGATCAAAATAAGATGTCTTAAGGGTGGGGAACTCACTCATTTAGTTTTTTTCTTGCAGACATTTTATTTATTTTTTTTAGAGACAAATTTATTTTTTAGAGATGGGGTCTTCTTGCTCCTGTGTTGCCACCCAGGCTGGTCTCAAACTCCTGGGCTCAAGCGATCCTTCTGCCTCCAACTCCCAAAGTGCTGGGATTACAGGCATGAGCTACCACACTGGGCCTGTGGATATTTTAGAATACCTGCTTTCTGTAGGCACGTAACTGTCAAAATAATTTGAAAACCAAATCACACATATTATTTGTCACTTAGAGTAGCACACATAGATGCTTTATCAATAAACATAATCATGTAAATACCTGTTAATATTAAGCACAACCATAAGGTAATGAAAACATGTACATGAGCCATCATCATGACTGTAGTTTGCATAGTCAGAGAGGAATGTCAGCCTGCACAGAGAGCACAAAACTAGGAGTCAGGGAACCTGCGTTCTAGTCCTGATTGGGTCATGACTAGTTGTGTGACCTTGTCCAAAGCATTGTTCTCTCTGAGCCTTAGTTTTCTCTCTGAAAAGTAATAAAGATCGCCTATTGTGAGATCTCTGTCTCTATCTTGCCCTGTCATTCAGTGAGCCCATGACTACGTGACATCATGGTAGGAAGTGATGATTCATGTTGTAAAGGATTTCTAAAAATCAGTCATTCTAGTGTCTGTTAACTCTGTGCAAAAGGTACTATTGTAGATATGGGAATATAGCAGTGAGCAAAACAGACACAAATTTCTGCTTGCATCCTAGTGAATATACATTGAGCTGAATAATATGTATTTTTAAAAGACTTTTAATGTTCCCACTAGACCTTGTTTAAATATTCTGTGAGGTTTGCTTGATAAAGACTCACTCTACCAAGCCAATGACCATAATTCCTGAAATGGTGAGCTTCAAACCATTACGTTTGCCTATTCTCAAGTACTAGGTGCTGCCATTTCCACTAGAGGTATATATTTAAGAAAAATGTGGGAATTTTTTTACCTTCTCTAGTGGATATGGCAGCATGTAATGATGATTTAAAATAAGCATTTTTCTTTGGAATTTTAATTGCATTTAAAAGTCATAAAGTTTACCTAATTTGTAAAAAATTTCTGAGCATATTGAGGTTTCAGGTGACCAGGCCACATTGAAACTTGACCTATTCTCATATTTGGCACAGTGTTTACCTACAAACTTTTTAATGTCAGGGCTGCTATTCAATCTGCCTTGGGGGAAATAACACCTTGTTTAAAGTACACTGGAATCTCTTCATGTAGTTGTGCAATATTTTAATAAGTCTAAATATCCACTTTGTGTGCCTACGGAATGATTCTCTGCTCTGTTAGACAAAAGTTCAGTGTAGTATCACAACAGCATTCTGAGTTTTATAGAGTTATTTTGCAGTATTGGCAGCCTCTTTTCCATGAAGATTTTAGTATTTTCATTGTCTTCTCAAGCCTACCAAAAACAGATAATGAAGACTGATCTCTGTGTTATCTCTTATTTATTGACAGTGAAGGTTATGTAATGTGGATAGATTTTTGAACCACTGATACTCTTATAAAATGATTCTCTGCAGAACACAACACCACAGTTGCTCTCCTCATATGCAAACCCCAGTCACAGTAATCCCAGAAATTGCCCAAGAACACTGCCCTGAAACCACTGAAATCCCAACTTCAGTGGGTGCAGCACATCCCAGCAGTTTGTATTTTGTTCTTCCCACATTATTACTCATCCTTGTTTCCAATACTTATTATATTATTGTCTTTTTTTCTCTTTTTTTTTTTTTTTTTTTGGTAGTAGACTTCACCTGGATGTTATTGTAGTCTTACTGTCTAATATTCCTCTGAGTGAATTAAGCATTTAAATAGCCATTCCTGCTTTATTTAATGTATCAACATTTTGGAAAAATGCTATAAAGAACATCTTTGAATTTCTGTCTGTGGGATTACTTCCTTGAGATATAGCAACACCTATGAGGGAGTTTAGGGGTAGGTAGATCTTCCTAGATTCAGACTCATAAGACTATCACAGGCCACATTTGGCACAAGTTCACTGAGAAAGGTTGGGACAGAGACATAGCTGGCAGGCAGGGCAGTGGTAGGTGATCAGCAGCAGGAGTTCTTGCAAGAGTCCACACAGTGGCTCAGGCACAGAGAGGTTGTACTGACTCAATACCCTGACTTAGAATGCTCAATCCTGGGGGTGCCAATATCTCTTCTGACAGCTCCTTAGGCTCCACATAAGGACATGCCCAGCAGAGTCACTATGTTCCATGAAACACAAGCCTGGTGGCCCATCAGGTATCTATCCAAATGTAATTTACCAACCAGGGGACATTTTACCATAAGGAACAAGCTCAGCAACAAATATGATGTTCTGCCTTATGTAGCTCCCAAGGAAACAGAGCTAGAAAGTTAACCAACAGTCAAATTTTCATGCAAGGAAAGGGTTTTGTCAACTGTAACTCACAGATACTGTTTAGGGATAGGGTTACTGAATCAAAAGCAAAGTTTTGGCCGGGCGTAGTGGGTCACGCCAATAATCCCAGCAATTTGGGAGGCCAAGAAGGATAGATCACCTGAGACCAGGAGTTCGAGACCAGCCTGGCCAACATGGTGAAACCCCGTCTCTACCAAAAATACAAAAAAATTAGCCAGTCGTGGTGGTGGGTGCCTAATCCCAGCTACTCGGGAGGCTGAAGCAGGAGAATCGCTTGAATACAGGAGGCGGAGGTTTTAGTGAGCTGAGATTGCGCCACTGCACTCCACAAGAACAAGATTCCATCTTAAAAAAAAAGAAGCAATGTTTTCATGATTTTTGCCAATTTACTTTCCTGAAAGATTTTTCCAATTTATACAACCATCACTATTATAGTGGTTAGCAGTACAGGACCTAAATGAGAAAAATGATAATTTTACAGAGAAAAACAAATCTGAATAAACAGTCTATGGAAGCCTTAATGAAAAAACATGCATTCTCGCCTTTTTAAACAAGTCGGATTGTTGTTTTTTTTTGGGGGGGTGGGGGCGGTGGTGGCAGGGTGCTGGGAAGAATTTAAAAATTTTTATTCATAAAAATAAATACACAAGAAATGTTCCTTCCCCAAAAGCACTAATGATGAGACTTGCCCTTACCATCTTGCAAAGTATGTTATAAAAACACAGTATTAAGTATTAACAGTGGGGTGCTGGAATAGGACTAAACTGATTAAGGAAAGAGACACCAAAAATGAATAATTTTGACAAATATGAAATCTTAAAATTCAGTGGCAAAAGATGAACAATTCACTAAATGGTAAGAGCCAGAAAAATTTTCGTGAGAATTAAGATCCCTACATCTCCTCCCAAGAGATCCCCAGAGGAGTGAAGATTTAAATGTAAAAATGGTTACACATGAAGCAGAAAGGAATACACACAAATATTAGCGAGCTGTTTCATATGGTGGGATTATAAATGTTTTTATTTCTTCATACTTAACTGTGACTCTGAGAGGAGCACATTACCTTTACACTCAGCCACCTCCACTTTGGAGAAAAATGTTAATCTGTTGACTTTTTTCAAGTAAATTTCCGATGACAAAACTCTCCATTCATCATGTAAGACAAATTACACTTAAATGCAGATTTTCATCTTCACTCAGGGCTTGCTAAGCATTTCAGAGTTGTTGCAAATGATACTAAACTGCCAATCATAAGAATTCCGTATCTTGGCCAGGTGCGGTGGCTCACGCCTGTAATTCTAGCACTTTGGGAGGCCGAGGTGGGTGGATCACCTGAGGTCAGGAGTTCAAGACCAGCCTGGCCATCAGGGTGAAACCCTATCTTTAAAATAAATAAAGAAAGAAAGAATTTAAAGAAGTATAGAGAATTGATATTTTTTTTTAATTAAAAAAAAAAAAAAAAAAAGAATTCCATCTTTCACCAGGACATTGATGGCTTCAAATTGGCAAAAGTTAAAAGGTATATTTTTGTACTTAATGTTCTCCCAGATCAAGAATGAGACATCTATTTCTAGAAAAGAGCCAGGAACAAAACAAACTAAATGCAACTTTTGCCACAAGAAGCTGCCAAAGCAGAGTTAGCTTCAAAATGCCCACCAGCAATTTCTGCTTTTGTTATCAATTTCTGGATTACCATCTTCATGGATTTCTGAAGACTGAAATTATTTTTTAAAACCCTACAGCCAGGCATGGTAACTCATGCCTATAACCCCAGTACTCTGAGAGGCTGAGGCAGGCAGATCACTTGAGGTCAGGAGCTCAAGACAAGCCTGGCCAACATGGTAAAACCCCATCTCTACTGAAAATACAAAAATTAGCTGGGTGTGGTGGTGCACATCTATAATCCCAGCTACTCGGGGGGCTGAGGCAGGAGAATTGCTTGAATCCGGGAGGTGGAGGCTGCAGTAAGCTGAGATTGCACCACTGCACTCCAGCGTGGACGACAGAGCAAAATGATGTCTCAAAAAATAAAAGAAGCCTAGAAAGTTTGAAGTTTCTAACTGGAAAACAGTTCTCTAAAGCACAGACCACTTCCTCTCACAGGAGAATCTGCAGCCGGCAGAGTAGAAAGGAAGAAAAAGTTACACAAGGTCTCTGAGACCTGGTCCTTCAAAGAAAGCATTTTAGATAATACCCATTAATCCATGTATACACTAATATCCTCTAAAACTTTTCTAGAGTTAGGTATATGCAGAACACATTTCTTTCCTTCTGCTATCAAACCAAACCTCACCAATGTGCACTGGAAGAAGCTCCTCAGAGCGAAACTACCAGTATTAGAATGATGAAACAATTCTTTTATTCTATCTTTTCTATGATATGTTTCTCATATCATAACAGATCAAAAGCTGGTATCTTCCTTTATTAGCCTACAGTCATCACCTTCTTCATTTATGCCACAGAGAAGCCAAATGGCCACATAAGCAGACAAAATAAGGAAACATCAGCAGGTAAAAATGTCAAGAAAAATACTGTTGAAGGGTCTGGGCCAGCAGAGTCAGTGTCAGAAAGAGGCTGACCAGGAATGCACACTGGCACCTAGGAGAAGGGCAAAAGACTGCTGTGGTGAAAATGAGGACAGCAGAGAAGGGCTAGGAAGTTGGGGATCAGCTGGCAATTCAAAAGTCTGAATTCTTCCAGGTACAATTTTGTATGGATACACACGATAATAGCTCACATGGAGGTGAAGGCTTTATGGTGTTGCAGTACCCAGGAATTGAAAGCTAAGTACAGTAGTCCCCACTTATCCATGAGAGATAGGCCCCAAGAGCCCCAGTGAATGCCTGAAATGCAGCAAGTACCAAACTTGTCATCCATCAGAACATATTGGTGATGTTCATGTCTTCCACCTACAAATTTAATGCCTTTTCCATTGTAACTAAGCATTTATCATAGACTGTGGCTTTACCATTTGCAGTATGAGGTGCCACAGTAAAACTGGCATGACTTTCTTTTTTCTTCTTTACAATTTCAAGGATAGAAAATTTGTTCTCACAGATTTTGGCAACCTCAGCATAGATTTTTTCACTTTCCTTATTAAGTCAACAATTTTTACCTTTACACTTCAAGAGCTTCTCTTTGGCATAACAAAACTGCCAGCATCTTGTGCTTTGGGGCCATTATTAAGTTAAACATGAGTTACTTGAACACAAGCATTGCAACGTTGATGTGATAACCAAGACAGCTACTAAGTGACTAAGGAGCAGGCAGCACCTACAGTGTGGAAACCCTGAACAAAGTGATGATTTACTTCCTGGGTGGGATGGCACAAGCTTTCATCAAGCTAATCCAAACAGCACGCGATTTAAAACTTATGGCCGGGCCCAGTGGCTCATGTCTGTAATCCCAGCATTCTGGGAGTGCCAAGGCAGGAAGACTGGTTAAGGCCAGAAGTTTTGAGACCAGCCTGGGCAACATATTGAGACCCAGTCTCTACAAATATATAATAAATTACCTGGGCATGGTGGTACACTCCTGTAAGTCCCAGCTACTCAGAAGGCTAAGGTGGAAAAATGGCTTGAGCCCAGGAGTTTAAGGCTCCAATGAGCTCTGATCGCTCCACTGCCCTCCAGCCTGGGTGACAGAGCAACCCTTTGTCTCAAAAAGCAAACAAACAAAAAGAAACTTATGAATAGTATTTCTAGAATTTTCCATTTAACATTTTCAGACCATGGTTGACTGCAGATAAAGAGAATGACTGTATCTGCAAAGCCATCAAAACAACAGTGTAAAATGCAGAAGATGAAACTGAACTAGGTGTTTATCACATTCAGGGTCACACAGCAATTAAGTGGCAGAGCTGAAATTACCAGGAGTGTCAGCCCCGTCCCTACCATGCCATTCTGCACTACCAATTCTCACCCAAAAGAGTTCTGGCTCGTGAGGGCTGAGACTTTTAACAAGTCTTTTATGGCAATTCAGGCATACATACCAGGTTTGGAAACCACTGATGTGAAGAGTCTAAAACTACTGTTCTGATCTACACTGTTGTGTCCAATTCAACACTGTAATGATAGCAGAACAAGTATCTGAACAAATGTTAAAGGTTCAACAAAGCCATGACAGTTAAACCAATTAATGTTCTATAGCTCATTAATACTTTTAGTTGCTTGGTGTTTCCAAGTTGCCTGCCTGCAACAGCTAGGTCATAACCACAGCTGGCTTTTCCGCTCCCTGCACTGTCCCCACCCTAATTATAGTATGGAATTGTAAAAAACTCAGGAAGGTATGAAAGAATGAAGCAAAGACAAAAAACTACTGACAATTCCATCTCTCAGAAGCAATCACTATTAGTATTAGAGTATATGTCTTTCCAGTTTTCCTTCGAATGGTTGAGGTTATGTATTAGCATCCTGTTTTTTCTACATTAAATATCTTCCCATGTTATTAACATTAAGGTTGCATGACAGTCAGCACATGGATAATCTCAAACTTTTCCTTTCTGCTAAGCATGCACTGTTTTCAACTATGAGATGAACCTACATATATACACTCTGTCGGCATAATCTGATCAGAGTCACACATGTTTTAATCACTCAGCATTTCTTGTAATTAGCACAATACATTTCATCCATGTGCCTCTCAGTTTGCTGAGGGTCTTTGCTTACTCTGCCTACTAGAATGTGACTTATTGAACATATGATCTAAATATAGCACTGGGAAGCATCATAGGGACACGGAGTTCAGAAGTAGTAGGCTTCTGAGCAGATTTCAAAGTAACATTCTACACTTTCACCAGCATGAAACATGGGTAAATGTCTCTCTCTCCATCTCATTTTCTTCCAAGACTTCATGTTCTGTATATGACCATGACAGAAGACCCAGCAGTCATCCTGCCCTCAAAGTTGATGGACTTCAAGGCTCAGAGTGAGGTAGGCAAGCAATATTTGGACCTTTTTCCTAACCTTTGCTTTGTTTGTATTACTCTGTTTTCCTTCAAGTCACCTGCCTGTCCTACAGCACCTTCCATGCCCTGCAACTGGCCAATCTCAATTCAACACAACTACATTTCAGAATAATCCTCAAACCTAAGTCTGGATTCTACACTCCTGGCGCATCAGGATTTATTTGTCGCTATTTTTCCTCCCTTCCTTTCAGGACAAATTCTGCCTTTATTGAGAGGCCTCCTCTGACCTCCCCAGAGCCCAAAACAAACGCAAACTTTCCTTTCTCCAGTTTCCATTACATTCTGCTGCACCATCTGGGGCAGCTGATGGTCTATAAATGCCCTGTCCCACTCTACTAACTTGATGGAGGGTGAGGGGCAGGAGTGAGAAGGGCCACACCTCCTTAGGGACTGTCCTTTTGACCACAGAGCCCATAGGCAGCATAGAATGAAAGACAGCCACCTGCAAGACAATGTCCCCTTCTGTTGCCACCCCCAAAGGGAACTCTTATTGAGTCATGGTCCTCTAACAGAGCTCCATTTCTACCTAAGCAATTCTATGGTGTTACCCTCCCCACTTTGAGATGCCAGAATTTATATGACTTAAAATACATATTCCATCGATAATGCATAACTTGTATGCTCCAAGAAAAATTTTACTGTAAGGATCTTAGGAAGTAGGCTGTTCGTCTGTTGTTCCATTTAGGATTACCAACTCTAGGAGGAAACTCAGTAGGAAAAGATAGAAGCCTTCAAAAAGAAACATTAAGGGGGGGAAGCAGGATAAACACTTTCATTAAAATAAAAATATCTAGTGAGAGAAGCACATCAAAGAGCTGACCAAATAGCTTATAAAAATTTTTGTTGTCAGACAGTCTCCCTCTGTTGCTCAGGCTGGAGTGCAGTGGCGTGATCTCAGCTCACTGCAACCTCTCCCTCTAGGGTTCAAGCGATTCTGCCTCAGCCTCCCAAGTAGCTGGGACTACAGGTACAGGCTACCACACTTGGCTAATTTCTGTATTTTTAGAAGAAATGAGGTTTCACCGTATTGGCCAGCCTGGTCTCGAATTACTGACCCTGTGATCTGCCCAGCTCAGCCTCCCAAAGTGCTGGGATTAAAAGTGTAAGCCACTGCGCCCGGCCTAAAAAATTCTTTTAATTTTTTTATTGTCAAGAGACAGGTTTCACTATGTTGTCCAGGCTAGAGTGCAGTGGCTTTTTACAGGTGCAATCTCACTACTAATCAGCATAGGAAAGTTGTTTGATCTGCTCTATTTGCAACCTGGGCTGGCTCACCCTCCTTGGGCAACCTAGTGGTCCCCTGCTTCTGAGAGGTCACTCTACTAATGCTAAAGTTAAGGCAGACACCCAACTGGTATAATGCACTAAAACTCAGAACTCTTGTGGCTCAAGTGATCCTCCTGCCTCAGCCTCCTGAGTGGCTGGGACTACGCACCACTGTGTCCAGAAGAAAAAATTTAATTTTGTTCTCTCTTCTACAGATTCAAGAAGCTGTACTCTAATATTTGGTTTCTGATCATGCTATGAATAGAACGCTTAAGCCCCAGGACTACCAATCATCATGTTATTAATCTTACTATACCATCAAACATATATCAAGGGCAAAAATGGACATAAGACTATAAGGAAAAATCATACCAAATGCACAAAGTTAAAATACTACTGTGATCAAGACATGTTAAGTTTATTTTAAGAGTAATTACCTTAGTTGGGAGAATTAGGGAAGGATTTCTCCAGGAAGAACTGAACCTAGATCTGAAGGAGGAAAAGAGAGCAAAGAGTTTTGCTTAACGAACAGCACATGCAAGGCCCAGGGGGAAATGAAAATAATATGCCTGGGCCGGATCATGAAGAACACAGTGGGCTGTACTAAGGTCCCCAAACCACAGAGTAATGAGAAGCCTGACTTACGGAGATTTCTAAGTAGCAATGTTCATCCTGCAGAGCCAGCGCCCTGCCTGCCTGCAGTGGCAAGGGGAGGAGACCCTGCAGTGGACAATGAGGAATCTGCTGCCACCATCAGGCAAGAGAAGACTGCACTAGACCAGTGTGAAAGCAGAAGAGAACGGGATGAAATAAGAGTGGATGGCATCTAGTGATGGATTGCATTGGGAGGGGTATGGGAAATGAGGAAAAATGCCAAGGAAGTTGCCTGGATTTATGTCTCATGGGACCAAGAGGATTTCTCAGATCAGAGAACTCTGAAAAACAGCGAGGTGTTCCCTAGGGAGGAAGTGTGTTTGATTTTAGACATGCTAGGTTTGAGGTGACCTCAACCAAATCTATTCTTAAAGATACAGTGGTATTTAGTTACATTTTAGCTCATTGTTAATTGAAGGAATACTAGTTTGTGCTAAGATTTTATGGCTGAAGTCTATCTAGATGCCCACGCTAAATTAGGAATGTTACATGCATTCACCAGACACGGAAAGCAAAAGAGAAGAGATGGCTGGACCTGCCATCTAGAGGTCTGCTGTCTGGTGGGCCAGATGACATAATCATGGCACAGTACAGCAAAAGAGAGAGCACTACCAAGAGAAATACTAAACATTTTCAAAAGTAAGACTAAACAGCTGAATGTGCAATGGCTAAAAACAAGTGTTCAGCATGTTAAAAATAACTGGTCAAGACATTTTACTGGTTATCAATCCCTTAACAAGCTTCAAAGAAGTTCCCAGAAAGCACAGTGGAAACTGTTAAATAACTGGAATGAGAAAGAGCAAGATTGATGCATCAGGTCTAGAGAGGAGCTGAGCATGGGTGTTGCTGGAGGGGGCAGTAACTTAGCTTGGCAGGCAATGAGACAGTTGGAATGCAGGAACAGGGTCCAAAGGCACGGCTCCATCAAGGTTAGAGGCCTGAATGGGCACATAAAAGCAGCCAGGTGAGGGAGATATCTAGTCTACCCTTATAGTCCTTATCCAGAATACACCTGGTTCCCAGCCACCACATGGCTTGTCTCAAGTGGGCTTGCCATTCCTCCCACAGGGTCCCACCTCACTCCTTAATATAATGCCCTTTCTGCCCAGGAGCCTGCTCATCTAGAGGGGGCAGGTGATGTCTAGACAATGTTAAAAGCCTGTCTTCCTGGACACCACTCCCTCAAACCCAAGAGCATCTAAGGCCCGGACACCTTTTTAAAAATCATACTTGAATCATGACTACCTGTGTCTCTGTGTCTCAGCCAACTGGGCTAGGGCAGGAGGGGGGTGCAGGAAGGGAGAAGGGAACAAATTTTCCTTGAAGGTATTCTCTCCTTCTTCCCCAAGTTTCTAATCCCAGTAGTGCCTGAGGCATGAGGGTTTGGTAAATAACAGTGCAGGGACAGTAGACATGCCCAGAGGCCAAGGAAGAGATGATGGAGAATGCCAGTCTGTCTTTTTTTAGATACATATTTTGGGTCACTGCCTTTGTGAAAGTGCCTTTTTTTGGGCTCCACTGAGGGCTGCAGATTCTTAGCACAAGACACTCTCTTACTCAAATGAAAACTTTGAGCCTCTTGACCATTATTCACACCTCATATGTACCACTAAGCAGGAAAAGGCAGGCTAACAATTCTAGCCAAGGAGAATTCTCTGAGTCAGCAACAACAATAAATGTTGCCTGGACTCTTACTTAAAAGGTATAGACAGTACTTCTTCATGCTGGGTGACCTGTGATCCTTTGGTAATAAACAGTTGAAGAGAGTAAACAAAATCTGGAGAGATTATACAAGACATACAAAATGCCTGGGCACCACCCCTTACATTTCCTTGCTAGGTTTCAATAAATTCTGCTGACAGCCCCGCATCTTACTGGAGCGTACCATGGACAACAGAGGCATGCTAGTGTGTGTCACAAGAAGGAAGGGCTAAGTATCAGAAGGTACAGTCACTTTTGCTGTTCCTACTGGTCACAGCAGGCCTTAGAGCCATGAACACAGTGCTGTCCCTTAGAGCCAGTCCACAGAGCTTATGTGGCATTATCAAAGGTGACCTCACACGCTGCTTGTGAGGTTGGGGAAAAGGGCACAGGGAGGAAGACAGTAAGCATCTCCAGCTATGAGGGCATCAGCCTGAATGGACCATGAAGGAAAATGGTTCTGGCATGTGCAGTGTTTATCCATTCATATAGGGCTCAAATGGCAGTTTCTTCCTGAAAACTCAACATTTACACAACTTGCCTAAGGCTCCACAGCTAGTTGTGGGCAAGGTAGCAGGCCAGGTTCTATTTTGTCCCATTCAAAGATGCTTAAGGAACTTGAGATCATAGCCCAGTTGTAGGTAACCAGAAGAAAATGCTCAGGAAGACTGCTAATTATACTGAACACTGGGGCAAGAAAGATAGCTAGAAATTGTCAAAACAACACAAGGGAAAGCCTACCCTCAGGCTTTAGGATCACAATCATGGTGGGTTTTTGTTTTTTTGAGATGGAGTCTCACTCTGTTGCCCAGGCTGGAGTGCAGTGGCACGATCTTGGGTCATTGCAATCTATACCTCCCAAGTTCAAGGGATTCTCCTGTCTCAGCCTCCTGAAGAGCTGAGATTACAGGCACATGCTATCGCCTCCAGCTAATTTTTGTATTTTTGGTAGAAACAGGTTTCACCATGTTGCTGAGGCTGGTCTCGAATTCCTAACCTCAGGTGATCCACCACCTCGGCCTCCCAAAGTGCTGGGATTACAATGAGCCACCGCACCCAGCCACAGCCATAGGTTTTAATGCCATCTCAGATACATTCAGCTGTGTGAAGTGTTTTTTGTTTTTTTGAGACAGGGTCTCTCTCTGCTTCCCAGACTGGAGTGCAGTGGAGTATGATCACTGCAGCCTCGACCTCCTGGGCTCAAGAGATCCTCCCACCTCCTGAGTAGCTGGGACTATAGGCACATGCCACCATGCCCAGCTTTTCTTTTTTGAAGAGATGAGATGAGGTCTCTCTATGTTGCCCAGGCTGGTCTCAAACTCTTTGGCCTCCCAAACTGCTGGGATTACAGGCATGGGCTACCCCATGTGGCAGCTGTGTAAACTTAAATGTGCCTCTGCTTCCATGTGAAAAATGAGAATCCTCCACAAATGAGCTAATGCACAGAAAGCTCCTAGCATTCCATTTGACACATGAAATATGAGTGGCTTTGTTACGAGGGCTTTTCTAACTTAGATGAAAAATATGTACTTAATCAACAAGTATTATTCCACCTTCCAAATCTCACAACTGTAGTCTCTCATACTAACTTTAAGATTTTTGCTTTCGTCAGTAGAACTGCTGAAGAAAGGAGGAAAAAAAAATTTTTGCTATATCCATGTCAAGGCAGACAGGTGTCTAATGTCCTCGTTATATTTCTAATACATATTATGCATTCACCCATATACTAACTAAAACCACAATGTGATCTGCATTGATGTACTGCATTATATGTTAACAAACAGTGCAGTGGAGAGTCATATTTACCATAAGACCCTTGTCATTTGAAAAAGATACATATGGAGACCTTTGTGTAGTCCTGCTTGGCCAATACCAATTTTTACAAAGGGCAAAAATGCCCTTTGTTAGACAAAAAACAAAGCAGCACTGAATCATGGGCACTGGGTCACTAAATGACTCATTCCCTTATACCAATCTGAATTCTTGCTTCCACTTCTATTGTTTTGCAGTGACTGTACAGGCACATGGGCCCTAAGGACATGGGTTATCACATATGATCCTACCCACTTCACACTAAAATATCATACACCCTTATAGCCCTCTTTCTGGGCCCCACCTACATCTGATCATGTGTTACCATTTTAAATTCAGAAGCAGTAGTCACTGATCATGAGCTAAGGGGTAAACACATCAAGTTCAGTTCAAACACTTGCTGAGTGCCATGAAGTGTCCATTACTGAGCTAGGTGCTGGGGATGACATACAGACAAAACTGCAAACACTTTCTTACTTCAAAAGGAGGCCATCTCAGTTCTCTATAAGCTGGTAAGTACAACATTGTATCCTGTAGCTTTGTAAGTGTTAAATTGGAAACCTCAGTGGCTATATTCAACTAGCTACTTCACAACTGCTTCCTGGACAAGGGCATCTGTGCAATTCTGAAACCACCTCCAAAGAGTTGACAAAAATTGCCTGCTGAATTCTGGAAAGAAATATAGTTATAATGAAGCATTAATCAGGCTGAACTCTCACCGCTTTCCTTGTTGCTACGAGTCTGACCATTTGCATCCCCATTGTTCCTAGAGACAGGATTTCTAACATCACAGTCATAAGATTGTGTAAAAATTGATTTGCAACCCCCTTGTTCCTATAGACATTAGAATCATAAGGCTTTTATTTAAGGATCACTTAAGATGTATATCAGACCCCAATTCAAGCAACCTTTGAAGACCCCAATGGAGAAACATGATCAGCATGAGAATACAGCTTCTCTCCCTGCCCCATGACGTCACTCTGCACTGTAAGCAATCAATAATCTCCGCACTTTGGCCCACTTAAAACCCTTCAAAACCCCAGCCCCAAACTCCCTGGGGAAATGGATGTGCATTTCTCTCCTATCTCCTCATGTGGTGGCACTATGATTAAACCTCTTTCTCGGCTGGGCACAATGGCACGTCTGTAATTCCAACACTTTGGGAGGCCAGGAGTTTTGAGACCAGCCTGGGCAACACAGCGAGACCCTGTCTTTACAAAAAATAAAAAATTAGTCAAGCGTGGTATCATGCCTGCATTCCCAGCTACTCAGGAACCTGAGGCAGGAGAATCTCCAGAGCCTAGGAGTTCAAGGCTGCAGTGAACTATGGTCTTGCCACTGTACTCTAGTCTGGGTGACAGAACAAAATCCTGTCCCCAACACCGGCCCCAGACACACAAACAACCTCTTTCTCGGCTACAACCCAGTGTCTCAGCATTGCTGCATGCATCAGGTAATGGACCTCTTATGGTTACAATTCTGTGTATTTAGAAATGGTGAGGCCAGTTGTAGAACAAAACCAAAGCACCCAAAACTCAACCACAATGAATCTTTTTTTTTTGGAGACAGACCCTCACTCTGTCACCCAGGCTGGAGTGCAGTGGCGCAATCTCAGGTCACTGCAACCTCTGCCTCCCTGGCTCAAGTGATTTGTCTGTTTCAGCTTCCTGAGTAACTGCGATTACAGGTGGCTGCCAACAAGCCCTGCCCCAACACCCGGCTAATTTTTGTATTTTTAGAAGAGACTGGGTTTCACTGGCCAAAAGTCATTTTATCTCAACTCTATACTAGTCAATATACTTGGTCCACAACACTGAAATATCACCTGGTTTCTGCCCGAACACTTCCAGTAATGATTAACTTCCTCTTATGCAGTGTTCCATCTTCAAACTATTCTAGCTGCAAAATGATGCAGTGAACTAGATTCTGTCTTTGTGTAGTTCTTCTCCCTGCCTTGTTCTGTGAGGCAGCAAAGTACCAATCTAATCCTTCTCCCATGTGATATCCTCCATTATTTGGAGACATCCAGTCTCTTAATCACCAAACTGCACATCTCTGGTTCTCTCAACTCTTCTGCATGCAACACAGCTTCTAGATGCTTTAACTTCCTGGTTGCCTCTCTGGCTGGATTAGACTCCTTATATTTCTTTAAATGTCTATCTTTGTAAGTACTATCCACTACTAAAACAGGTTGATGCTTTAAGAATGTCGCATATGAAGAAAAAAACAATAACTGAGCATTTAATAAACTTCCAAAACTCTAAAAACTTCCTCAGTTTTGGAGTTCTGAATAATATTCATCATAAGTATGATTAGCCTTTAGTGATTTTAACTGCCCAAGAAATATAACAACAGTCAAGCTTCACTATGATGCCAACCCCCGATTAGTCTAGAGCACGCATTCCTAAAGGAGGTGATAACTAACACGGATCTGCAGCCTTCTAGCAGCCACAATGTATGCACAGTATATCCATGGTATTAAAATTTCATTAAAGCAGGGGAGACATTATGGGAGAAAAGGTCTAAAAAGGCTTAGGGGTAGAAGAGAGGTATGGTAATGAAAAAAGACTGAGAAACACTAGTTGAAACCCGAGCTGTCCAGTACAATTACTAGCCACTGGTGGCATACTTAAAGGAAATCGCATGAAATCAAATATAGTCTCACAGCCATAGCTACTACATTGGACAGGTCTACTATAAAGTGTTGGTCTAAACAATTCTGAGGCATTTTACTAGAATTAATATATAGTCTTTAAACATCTCAAGACTCAATTTATAGCCCTTACTCATTTCATTACTTGATATCTACACCATCTTCTTTCCTTCCTGACACACAATAAAAAATACTGGCTCTTTAGCCAGGTGCAGTGACTCATGCCTATAATCCCAGCACTTTGGGAGGCCGAGGTGGACGGATCACTTGAGGTCAGGCGTTCAAGACCAACCTAGCCAACATGGTGAAACGCCATCTCTACTAAAAATACAAAAATTAGCCAGGTGCACACCTGTAATCTCAGTCACTTGGGAGGCCGAAGTGGGAGAATCACTTGAACCTGGGCAGCAGAGGTTGCAATGAGCCAAGATCGCACCACTGCACTCCAGCCTATGCAACACAGTAAGACAGAGTGAGCGTTCGTCTCAAAAACAAAACAGAAATTGATCACACTGATTAACTGGAGCAGCTTTTACAGAATCCTTGGCTGAGCAGGGTAAAGTTTTAAAACTTCAATGCAAATCTTTATAATTCTGTTTAACACCAAGTTTTCTCTGATTAGGTGTGAAAATCTGCTAGTGATGGTTTAGTTTCATCAGACTGGAGAAAGTCCTCTTGAGCAGTTCTAAGGAGTTTTGTAAGGCAGTCATATGTGTTTTATTCTCAAGTATTATAAGAATCACAGAGACAGGGCAGAGTGGCTCCTGTCTGTAATCCCAAAACATTGCGAGGACTGAGTTTAAGAATAGCCTGGGCCACAACGGGAGACCCTGTCTCTACAGAGGGGGGGGAAAAAAAAACCTTAGTCAAGTGTGGTGGCATCAGCCTGTAGTCCCAGCTACTTGGGAGGCTGAAGTGGGAAGATCACTTGAGCCTAGGAGGTAGAGGCTGTAGTAAGCAGTGATCATACACTGCACTTCAGAGGCTGGGTAACAGAGTGAGAACCTGTCTCAAAAAAAAAAAAAAAAAAAAAAAGAACCATACTGAGAAACAACAGAGTGCAGAGACAATCTACGAAATGGGAGAATATATTTACAAAACATGTATCTGATAAAGACTTAATACTCTATACATATAAGGAACTCAAACAATTCAAAAGCAAGGAAACAACCCAATTTTTAAAATGGGCAAAGGACCTAAAAAGACATTTCTCAAAAGAAAATAGACATATGGCTAGTGTGTGTGTGTGTGTGTGTGTGTGTGTGTGTGTGTGTGTGTGTGTGTGTGTCTTAACTAATCATTAGGGAAATGCGAATTAAAACCACATTGAGATACCACCTCACACCTGTCAGAATGGCTACTATCAAAAAGACAAAGATAAGTGTTAGGATGTGGAGCAATGGAACCCTTGCACACTGTTGGTGGGAATGTATATCAGTACAGCATTACAGAAAACAGTATGGAGGTTGTTGAAAATATTAAAAATAGAACTCCCATATGATCCAATGATATACAAAGAATATGGAAGCAGTAAGTTGAAGAGATCTGCACTTGCATGTTCACCGCAGCAGTGAGTGAGATATAGAATCAACCTAAGTATCCATCCACAGAAGAATGGATCAAGAAACTGTAGTTGGTCAGGCACAGAGGGAAACATCTGTAATGCCACTACTTTGGGAGGCCAAGGCGGAAGGACTGCTTGAGCCCAAGAGTTTGAGACCTGCCTAACATGAAACCCATCTCTAAAAAAAATTAATACAGTAGCTGGCTGTGGTGGTGTGTATCTGTGGTCCCAACTACTTGGGAGGATGAGGCAGCTGGGCCCTAAGGGATCAGGATCACTTGAGCCCGAGAGGTCTAAGCTGCAGTGAGCTGTGTTTGTACCACTGTACTCCAGCCTGGGCAACAGAATGAGACCCTGCCTATAAAAAAAGAAAAAAAGAACGTGGCATATATGCACAAGGAATACTAGTTAGCCTTTTAAAAGAAGGAAATTCTGTCATTTGCCACAATGTGGACGAACCTAGAGAACATTACGTTAAGTGAAATAAGCCTGGCACAGAAAGACAAATACAGTATAATCTCACTTATGTGGGGAATCTAAAGAAAACAAACTCATAGAAGCAGAGAGTAAAATAGTAGTTACCAGAACCTGAGGGTAGGGTGACTAGGGAGACAATGGTCAAATGACACAAAATTTAAGTTAGGAGAAATAAGAGATCTGTTGCACATCATGGTGACTATGGTTAATAACAGTGTATTATATACTTGAAAATTGCTAAGAGACTAGATTTTGAGCATTCACACCACAAAAAAATAAGTATGTGAGGTAATGCAAATGTTAAATAGCTTGATATAGCCATCCCACAATGTGTGTGTATATATTTCAAAACATCATACTGTACACCACAAATATATATAATTTTTATTTATTAAAAATTTTTACTTGTCAAGTTAAAACAACAACAACAAAATCCTGGTTAACAGGCATTTCACAGGACTAGATTTACATTCCTAAATGATTTCTTCATGACCACTTCCAACAACATCCTAAAGTAAAATAAATTCAGTCAGGTAAAGGATACTCTGTCTTCACACTTGGAATTTTTAATGCTCCTAAACAAGTATTGTAAATAATACAAAGCGTAACATCATGCCTGCTCAGGAAAAACAGCAGAAACTTAACTTCTACTACCATCTGTGGGATACAAGCCTCAGAGTTCTCAAATCAGGAAGCATAGAGAATGTGGTATAGCACTGCTACTAAGAAAGGAGAGAATTACACTAGATGAAAGGCAAAAGGTGTCCTTTTCTCTGCTAGTGGAGGAAAGGTAGAGACTAACGGAAGACAGATTGAACTAGAGCTGACCAAAATAATGGGGTTCAATAGAAGTCAAGGTGAATAGTCCCACTAAAAGCCAGGCAGCCTACCAGTTCCCATTTGAACATAAGGTGTGGTCAAAGACCTACAAATGCCTAGGTTGCATTTCCACCTCTCCTAACAGTATTACTGCTATTCTCCAATCAAAGGACCCCAACCAGGGCTCTCCCTTCTCAGTGGCCCATTCCTCATATATTTAAGTAAAAGAAGGACATTAAGAAGGTATGTCGGCAGGGTGCAGTGGCTCACAGCTGTAATCTCAACGCTTTGGGAGGCTGAGGTAGGTGGATCATCTGAGGTGGTGAGTTCGAAACCAACCTAGCCAACAATGGTGAAACCCCTGTCTCTAGTAAAACTATAAAAATTACACCAGGCTCAGTGGCTCACACCTGTAATCCCAGCACTTTTGTGAGGCTGAGGCGGGTGGATCACCTGAGGTTGGGAGTTTGACCAGCCTGACCAACATGGAGAAACCTCATCTCTAATAAACACAAAATTAGCCAGGCTTGGTGGCGCAGGCCTGTAATCCTAGCTACTCGGGAGGCTGAGGCAGGAAAAGTGCTTGAACCCAGGAGGCAGAGGTTGTAGTGAGCTGAGATCGTGCCATTGCACTCCAGCCTGGGCAACAAGAGCGAAACTCTGTCTCAAAAAAAAAAAAAAAACTAGCCAGGCATAGTGGCTCATGCCTGTAATCCCACCCACTCGGGAAGCTGAGGCACATGAATCGCTTGAACCTGGGAGGTTTGAGAGGTTGCAGTGAGCCAAGATTACACCACTGCACTCCAGCCTGTGCAACAGAGCGAGACTGTCTTGCCTCCCTGAAAAAAGATCCAAGAGGCTTTCACTTCAAAAGATGGTCCAACTGACTGGAAGATGACTGGATCAAATGTGGAACTTTTTTGCCACCCCTCTTCCAACCACTCTCCACCCAACACCGCAAAGAGTTAAGATCAAAGGAATCAAAAACTTCAGCCATACAGCATTTATCTCCTACTAATTTAGAAAGGCAGATGGGGGAGTCACCCCTAGGGGAGTCAGACAGCCAATTCTAAGCCCTTAATTGAGCCTGGTATTAGGAACATAGGACAACCACTACAAGTCCGACAATTTGCAAAAGGGCTCAAGCTCATTTTGTGGCTATCATCCTCAGAACAGATATCCAAAGTAAAATGCTTCTAAGTGCATCAGGCTTAAAATAAGTGTCATGTCACTCCAGTATACTAGGCATAATATGTAACTATTAGGACATGTTAAGAATTTAATTCACAACCCCCATCCCCATCAAAAACATTTTTAAGAGTTTTAAATATGTGTTATGAAAGAAAAAAAAATAGAGACATTATTATAAACTCTCACATTCTTTTTTTTTATTTCTTTTTTCTTTTCTTTTCTTTTTTTTTTTTTAATAAAAAAGACAGGGTTTCACCATATTGGTCAGGCTGGTCTTGAACTCCCGACCTCAGGTGATCCGCCCGCCTTGGCCTCCAAAGTGCTTAGATTACAGGCGTGAGCCACCACACCCGGCCAGAACTCTCACATTCTATAAGCAAATTTTAAATAAAAAAGACCACAGGATGTTTCCAATGGAAACTGCAATATTTAGATGTATTCTCTAAGTTATGGAACACATCCTTCTAGGTTATCTGATTCTAGCCTTTCACTGCCCTTCAGCAACTATAAATTGTGTAGAACTGAAGGAAATGCAAATCACTCTTGTCTATGGATATGTAAATTAACTGTCTTGATAACCTTTCCCAGTGGAAAAGCCAGTTGTGTTCATTTTGACATTATTACATGTATGTCTGCTCTTTGTCGTCCCCCTCCCTGAACTAGTTGTAACATCCTCCTCTCCTTTAATGAGTTAAAATCTTTAACGTATTCGTTTTATATTTAAAATTAGTCATGATCTTCCCTTTTTTGAAAACTATCTTTTAACAATATCCATCACCTAGATTTAACAATGTCTCCACCTAAGTTTTGAGGGTGTTTGGATCATCTTCAGGAGCAAAATATAATATGTTTAGGAGAGAATTTAAGGGATGACAAGACTCATCATAGTCGACAAAATGGTCACACAAAGGCTGGTCAGAATGCAGTGGCTTCCAAGAGTGAAGTCAAGACATTCAGATCTACTCCTTATTCACATACAAGAACAACTCTGGTATAACAGACCAAAGAGACTCTCAGATGCTCTGGTTCAAATCAGGATTCTGAAACTTTAAAAGTAACTGCAAAAACTGCAATTACTTTTGCACCAACCTAATATTAGCTATACAAGTAAAGGTTCAGTTATCTGGCCTCCTTCTACTAAATCCCTGTATCTGTAAAAGGTAGATGATTGAATTTTCATGTGCTCCTGTGAAGATATGAGTACAAAGATGTTAAGATGCCAGAGACCAATGCCCGGTACATTATCGACAAGTAGTACCTTATTACCATTAAGCATAATATCTCTATACCTCTTGAATTCCTGGAACCACTGATGGTTACTGATGAAATGGAGTAAGTCCCTTATTAACCTGCTACAACATTCTCCAGTTCACAGGGCTGTAGAATTTTGTCCTTCAGCCAAATTACAGAACCTATTTTAGTCTCCACTCTTGAAGATGAGCCCCAAAACTGAGGAAATTCTCCACCAAATATAAAACTTAAAATTGTAGGTGGGGCACGGTGGCTCATGCCTGTAATCCCAGCACTTTGGGAGGCAGAGGCGGGCGGGTCACTTGAGGTCAGAAGTTTGAGACCATCCTGGCCAACAACCAGGTGGTTGAAAACCAGAGATGGTGAAAACCCCATCTCCACCAAAAATACAAAAATTAGCTGGGCATGGTGGCACATGCCTGTAGTCCCAGCTACTCAGGAGGCTGAGGTGGGAAAATCACGTGAACCCAGAAAGTGGAGGTTGCAGTGAGCCGAAATTGCACCACTGCACTCCAGCCTGGGTGACAGAATGAAGAATGAGACCCTGACTCAAAAAAAAAAAAAAAAAAAAAAGGTCACATTTCCTTTCTTAACATTTAAAGACTAGGGGAAATAGTGGCAGAGCTGTCAGGTTACCCTAACAAGCAGTCAGCTCCCAAATATTTTATGGAAAGGAGTAGTATAATGATTTGCTTTATGTTAAAAAAAAATCACTTATACTTGGATTTTTTTTTCAGGAAGAGAAAGATGGAAGATTTGCCTTCTTAATTATAATTTCTTAAGTTCTGGGATTTTTTCTTTATACATTCACTTGACAGCAGAAAGAACAAAGCTATAAATCACAGAGGACAATGCAAGAGATGAGGAACTGTACGCTGGATTACAGAGCTGGCTCATGAGGGACATTCGGCACATAAAGTGACAGATGACTGACCAACTGATGATCTACTTTCGTAACTGGCTTTCTTCCCCTCCCCCATAATATCTGACTCTCCAGTGTATCTGGTGACGACAGGTTATAAAAACTTAGCTGGCTTCTGAATACCCAAGATCCTAGCTTAGTTTAAAATCCAATCCCATTTCTTTTTTTTTCCACCTGGGTGCAAGTGGGTTGAGGCCCAAAAGGGTGTCAGCCAATCCAATCCCATTTCAAAAGACTGTCAGAATCTTGGGTTAGGCAAGGATTTCTCAGATATATTAAATAAAAATAACGGGAGGCCACTGTTTTGGACTGAGCTCCTGCACTAGGCCTCAAAAGACCAGATCAAACAAAACAGAGTCACTCAAGCTAAAGTTCCATGTCAGCAAATGAAAACTAAGTTATCTGATCTTCTAAAAAATCAAGAGAGACAGAATACCCAAACAGGACAGTTTTAGCAGGCATGATAAGGAATTACCCTCTGGTTTAATCCTTACAAAAAAGTAACCTGAGGTTAACTAATCAGTTATCATTCAATAATTCTTTCCTTGTTACCACCTTACAAAGCCCATTCTTCTGCAACTGCCCATTGGAAGTTTTCATTCTATTTTATAGAATGGAGGCTGCCCTGATTTATGAATTGCAAATAAAAGCCAACTAAGATGTGTTGTAATTTTGTCTTTTAACAGATGTCACACCAAAAGCACAATCCCTAGAAGGACTGACAAATTGGACTTCATCAACACTAAGAGCTTCTGCTCTTCCAAAAACACTATTAATAGAATGGAAAGACGCAGACTGAGAGAAAATATTTGGAAATCACGTATCTGACAAAAGACTTGTAATCAGAATATACAAAGAACTCTCAAACACAGTAAGAAAAAAACCAATCCAATAAAATAAGTGGGCAAAAGGTCTAACAGATACTTCACCAAATGAGCAGGTGAAGATGTTTGTTTAACATAGCTACTCTTTAGGGAAATATAAATTAAAAACATAATGAGATACCATCACATACCTCTTAGAAAGGCTAAAAATTTTTTAAATGACCATCCTGTATTGGCAAGGACATGGAACAGATGGAACTCCCATGCACTGCTGGTGAGAATGTGAAATGGAAAAACCATTTTAAAAGTTAGATGTATACTCTGGGGTGATGAAAATGTTGTGGGCCAGGTGCAGTGGCTCACACCTGTAATCCCAGCACTCTGGGAAGCTAAGACAGGCAGATCACTTGAGCCCAGGAGTTTGAAGAAATCCTGGGCAACATGGCAAGACTCTGTCTCCACAAAAACTAACTGGGTGTGGTGGTATAGAACGGAAGGAAGGGAGGGATGAAAGAAGGGAGGGAAGGAAGGAGAAAGAGAAAAGAAAAGGTTCTGTAATTAGATGGCCATAGTTGTATAACCTTGTGAATATTTGAACTGCACACTTTAGGCTGGGCGTGGTGTCTCACGCCTATAATCCCAGTACTTTGGGAGGCTGGGGTGAGTGGACCACAAGGTCAGGAGATTGAGACCACCCTGGCCAACATGGTGAAACCCTGTCTCTACTAAAATATGTTTTTAAAAAAATCAGCCGGGAGTGGTGGTATGCGCCTGTAGTCCCAGCTACCTGGGAGGCTGAGGTAGGGGAATCACTTGAACTTGGGAGGCGGAGGTTGCAGTGAGTCAAGATCATGCCACTGCACTCCAGTCTGGTAGCAGAGCAATACTCTGTATTAAAAAAAAAAAAATTAGCCAGGTGTGGTGGTGTGTGCCCTTAGTTCCAGCTACTCACGGGGCTGAGGTGGAAGGATCACCTGAGCCTGGGAGGATGAAGCTGCAGTGAGCTATGGTCACACTGTCGCACTCCAGCCTGGGCAACAGAACAAGACCCTGTCTCCAAAAACAAAACAAAACAAAACAAAAAACACACACTTTATATATGTGAATTTTATGATGTATTAAGTATTTCAGCTTTTTAAACAAAGTTAAAGCATACGCCTACCATATGCCCCAACCATTTCCCTTTGAAACAGTTACCTACCCAAGGGAAATGAAAATGCAGATCTAGACAGAGACTTGTGCACCAGTGTTCACCACAGGTTTTGTTATAACAGCCAGAAACATGAATACACCCAAATGTCCATTAACAGAAAAGCTAATCAAACTGTGATATAGCTATGCAATGAAATACCACTGAGCTATAAAAAGGAATGAACTATAGATATATGCAGAACAGATTAGTCTTAAAATAATAATGTCCAGTAAGGCCAGATACTCCCCGGCCCCTTGAACAAATAAATACACTGTGTATACTTAAAAGTATATATACAGATCCCATTTATACAAAATACCAGAAAATGCAAACTAGAAAGCAGATCAGTGGTTACTGGAGAGGGGTAAGGAAGGGGCAGCAGGCAGGAGGGCGGAATTACAAAGGAATATTGGGAAACTTCAGGGTAACAGATTTGTTCATTCTCTTGATTGTGGTAATGGTTTCACAGATACATACATATGTCAAAATTCAAAGTTTATAGTTTCAATATGTACGGCAATTATATTCCGATGAAGCTGTTCTTAAAAAAAAAAAAAAAGTATAGGCCAGGCGCGGTGGCTCATGCCTGTAATCCTAGCACTCTGGGAGGCCGAGGTGGGTCGATCACATAAGGTCAGGAGTTCAAGATCAGCCTGGCCATCATGGTGAAACCTCATCTTTTAAAAAAAAAAGTACAATCAGAGCTTTTTTGGCTGCAGATATCTGAGGAGATGACATGGAAGAAGCAGCCACTCTGCAACTGCCTCAATTCTCAATGAATTCATGATTGCTGATCTGGATTCCAGCTTCGACTTTTCTTAATTCTCTGCAGCACACGTCTGCCTTGTTTTCTGTTAGCACCTAAAGTCACATTAGACAGAAACCTTCCACCCACCCCATCTGCCCTTCCCAAGAGGAACACTATATGTTCCTTTACCCCAACCATCACATCTGGTTTAGCCCCAGCCATACAAATCTTTCCCTAACCTCTTTACCTTTCCACAATCCTAGTAGCATCATTACTTCTTGACTCCCAATTTATTTCCTTACCCCAGGCTCCCTTCACTCTACTCCAGCCTGCTTTGCTACACACAGGAGCAGCTACTGAAAGCCAAAGTTCCTTGGGCTCAGGCCCTCCAAGGGCTTGGCCCCACATTCCTTCAAAGGTCCCACAAGCCCAGGTCTATGTGTTTCCTTGCCACACCTGACTTCCTCTATCTTAACGTGCTTCACCACACTTTCCCAACCCTCAGCTCCTAGAAGGAGCATCCCTCTTGTATACTGTGACTAAAACCCAGCAACTCCTCAGGAGACTAGCTGCAAACACCTGACTGAAGCGACAATTCAGAGCAGGGGCTGAGCCACTCAGATTTTAAATCAAATCTGAATGCCAACATGCAGCAGGGTGAAGCAGCATCAGGCATGAAGGCTACACCAAGAAATGATATCAGTATAAATCAGACCCCAGTGTTGGTCAAAAGAAAGGAGAATCCACTTCATACCACCTGGGACTGCTAGAATCAAAAAAACAGACGAGTTCTGATGAGCATGTGGAGAAATTAGAACCCTTCTGCATTGCTGGTAGGAATGTAAAGCGGTACAGCCATTTTGGAAAACAGTCTGGCAGTTCCTCAAAGAGTTAAACATATGACCCAGGCTGAGCACAGTGGCTCATGCCTGTAATCCATGCACTTTTGGAGGCTGAGGCAGGCGGACTGCTTGAGTCCAGGAGTCCAAACCAACCTGGGCAACAAGGTGAAACCCTGTCTCTATAAAAAATAAAAAATAAAGAAAAGAAGTATGGCCATTCCTATGGGATCTGCTCTGTCAGTGTAGACAGTGATCTTTGGATAAGGAGCTGCTTTCTCTTCCCCCCAGAAAATCACGGTTAACTTTTGATTTTTATTTTCAAACCTTCTTGGTAGTTGATTTTAAAATCATGAAGCCAGAAAAGAACCATACAATAAATTTAGTCCAATTTTATGCCTTCTGCTCTAGAGGAAGACCCATCTGCTGTTTCCCATGACAGTGGTTACCCAGGACTTCTTGGGGTGTCCTAATTTATTGCTGAATAACTGGTATTTACTTGGTTTCACTGTTTGAAACTTACTGGTTAAACAACTAGTTCAGATTCTGTCCTCTGGAGAGATGCAATTTGGCAAACGTACTGATTTTATATATTGAAGGTACCATGTTTGAGTCCCTGTATTCAGTGGAGCATATCAGAGTTCATGTTTATTTTTACATTTGTGCACATCTAAGTAGAGGGGCTGCTCTGGTCTGAATGTGAATGCCCCTGCAAAATTAGTATGTTGGAGCCTAAGGCCCAAGGCGATAGTATTAAGAGGTGGAGCCTGGCTGGGCACAGTAGTTCACGTCTGTAATCTCAGCACTTTGGGAGGCCAAGGCGGGTGGATCCTGAGGTCAGGAGTTCAACACCAGCCTGTCCAACATGGCGAAACCCTGTCTTTACTAAAAACACAAAAACTAGCGGGGCATGGTGGCACACGCCTGTAATCCCAGTTACTCGTGAGGCTGAGGCAGGAGAATCACTTGAACCTGGAAGGCAGAGGTTGTAGTGAGCCAAGATCATGCCATTGCACTCCAGCCTGGGCGACAAAAGCAAAACTCCATCTCAAAAAAGAAAAAGAGGTGGAGCCTGTTGGGGAGTGATGAAGTCAGGAAGGGTAGGGACCTTGTGAATGGGATTAGGGACCTTACGAAAGTTGCTGCAGGGAGCCACCTTACACCACGTGAGGGCATATAAAAGGTACCATTTAGAAGCATGACCCTCACCAGACAGTGCATCTGTTTGGGCCCTGATCTTGGACTTCCTCAATCTCCAAACTGTGGGCAATAAATTTCTGTGGTTTATACATTACCCAGTATTGTATCTGGGTACTTTACCCAGTAAAGTATCTAAGATATTTTGTGACAACAGCCCAAAGAGGTGAATGGAAGATTTAAGGGATTTCTTCATTATAGGAGGTGTTTAATTAAATTACTTGAGTTGAATTAGTAAGAATGTAAGTGTGAGAAGTAGGGATGGTATGGAAGGACAGGAAGGTCACTCTAGTTAAACATAGTATTGCTGGCAGAGGAGAGGTAGAAAAGGTAGAAAATAGGTAGAAACAGGCGCTGATTTGGGCACAGTGAAAAACTTGTGGCTAGCAAAGCTATTACAGGGCAGAAATGTGTTACATGGTAGAGGCCGTCACTGCACTACTCATCACTCACATTGAGGTGACTGGAAGGAGCCAGAAAAGGACAGAAAGGAGTCACAGGGAGCTCATTTCCAGCCCTGCTAAACAGGAGGGTGAAGCCTGCCATCTCTGTGGGACCGCTCGCAGCTTCTCATCTGTCCTCTGTTTTGACCTCTGTAGTCCTGCCGGGCCCTAGATTATTTTGCTCACTTGTAGCTTGGTCTCCTGAAATAATCTGATGAACAAAACAATTTCATTAATGATGAATGAATACTTCTAACAATAACTCCTCAATCTGAAAATAGATAGGTAGAGGAAAACAATGTATCCTGGCTTTTAAGTAGGAACTGTAACAGCTGAAAAGCAGGGGGGCGGGAATCTAACAGGGAATGCCAGCAGAAGGAATATATTTAAAATGATTGAAATAAAAAATAATTTTGCAATCCTTAATGATGAAAGATTCAGTTAAAGATTATCAATGATACCATAGGTGGGAAACTAAAAGATCCCCATGGCACCAAAGTATTATCCCACAGCACTTCCTAATCACACAGGAATGAGGGTAGGGGAAGGAAAAGTATCTTTACAATGTAGTGATATGGCTGTGACTACCTTAATATCATGATTAAACTTACTGTCTCTAATAGTGGAACAATCAGATATTATGAGGTACCTAATGAAGTATTCCTGTCAAAAATATACAAGCTAAATGTACTCAAGCCTTTAGACCTAACTTCCACTTCAGAAGAAAGAGTGGGGATAGAGAAATACATTAAACATCAAAAGATGGCTGGGTGCAGTGGCTCACACCTGTAAACCCAGCACTTTGGGAGACCAAGGTAGGTGGATCACGAGGTCAAGTGATCGAGACCATCATGGCCAACATGGTGAAACCCTGTCTCTACCAAAAATACAAAAATTAGCCGGGTATGGTGGTACGCACCTATAGTCCCAGCTGCTCAGGAGGCTGAGGCAGGAGAATTGCTTGAACTCAGGAGGCGAAGGGTGCAGTGAGCCAAGATTGCGCCACTGCACTCCAGCGTGGCAACATAGCAAGACTCTGTCTCCAACAAAAAAAAAAAAAAAAAGAAAGAAAAATTTCAAAAGATGCACCCAGACAAACCTAGAATGTGGGACGCTCTGTTAGTACAACTGGTTTGATCTTTCCAAAAGTAAAGATAATGACAGAAAAAGAGAAGGAGGGACCACATTCTAAATTAAAGGACTTCAGAGCATTTACAGGTGAAGTATCATGAGGTCTAATTTACTTTGTAGTAGCTCAACTGAAAGAGCAGATAAAGCAAATACAGAAAATTCTAACTGTTGAAATCAGGTAGATTATATCTGTTACACTGAGTCTCTTTGTTTTGTGTACTTTTGACATTTTTTCATAATAAACTGCGACAGCTATTCCGCATTAGAGGAAGAGCGGCTTTCTGAACAGGACAGTTGGGGCAGAAGCTCTCAATGGATCCTAATCTAGATAAACAGATTCTGCTTCTAATCTCCACCCTCAGGTTCTTCCCCCACCAGGGTGGGGTCCAGGTAACTTCAACAATTAGAAATGCGCCAAACCAAACCTTCCAAAGTACTTCAAGTTTGTTTGACCAATAATGCTGTCACCTCACCTCATTCCCCATTCCCAGAAGGCACTCAATCCTCATTCAGATTTAAGTAATCCTTCAGGTTTTCATATAATCACTTGCCTTTTGGAGGTCATGGTGGGAAGTGGGGGGGTGATACAACTTCAGGAGGTTAAGAAAAACTGTGACGGGAAGGGGTTTTATTAGAAAGAATAACAATTTCCTTGGTTAACTGTGTTGGGGAGGAGAGCTTAAAAGGGGATGGAACATTTAGTAAACATTCCTTCCAATTTCTTGAGAAGAGTTAGCAGAAACTCTTAAATCTCCACTTTTCTTTTCCCATGTTCCTCCTCCTTAGCCTTTTTCATCTTCTATCTTCACACAGGAAAGTGTACCTGTAGCCTAGAATAAACTGACCCACCACTTTTAGTTCAACACTGCCAGCAAAATTTCCCCTCCAGCTTTTCAAATTTATTAGCATAAGGTTATAGAAAGTATTCCTATATAAGTTACTATGGTAAAATATATGCAATAATTACCACTTTCACCATTTTGAAGGGCATACTTCAGTGGCATTAAGTGCCATGAAGTTTATTTTTGTTTTCCACTTTAATCTTGGCACTTTGGGAGGCCCAGGTGGGCGGATCATGAGGTCAGGAGATCAAGACCATCTTGGATAACATGGTGAAACCTCGTCTCTACTATACAAAAAATTAGCTGGGCACGTTGGTGCACACCTGTAGTCCCAGCAACTTGGGAGGCTGAGACAGGAGAATTGCTTGAATCCGGGAAGCGGAGGCTGCAGGGAACCAAGATTACCCCACTGCACTCCAGTCAGGCAATAGAGCAAGACTCCGTCTCAAAAAAAACAAAAAAAATCCCACTTTAAGATAACTGGCAAAACATGCAAATATGGTGCCAAGTCCAGGGGGAGGAAATGCAAAGGCTCCACACCTTCTGCACAGTAAGTACACCGCAGACATCTTGATGGGGCTGGTGCCACAGTTTGGCAGGCATAAACATAAATGAAAACATTAAATACTCAGTTGCTTTTCAGCAATGCCTAAAATAGTCTTATTCAGATCCCTATTTCAATATGTTAATTAAGTTGTATACAATCACACTCTGTCCCTGTAATTTAACTAAAATTCCAATTTTCAAAACAGGATTTATAGGCTGACAGCTGCTGCTCCAGAGGAGAGGTACCTTTTTCCAGAAGGCAAATCTGTGGCAGAGAACTCAGTCCTGAAGATCTAAATAAAGGACCGCTAACTCAAAGAGAATGCCAACCTGGACACAGACCTTGGTACGTAAGGCCTGTTCAGAGGCTGGTGACCTTAGCACAGATTCATTTCCTGAATATATGCACCAGCCCAACTGCCAGAGGTGCAGAGATGACTAAGATAGTCTCCCTACTTCAAGCGTGGTTTTTAAAGAGACCCTGGATAAGCAGACAGGAAAATGGGAATATATGTGTGATGTCATAGGCATAGCCAAGACTTCTTTCTCTGAGTAGGATGTAGGGGTATAGAAGACTTTGACTATGGTTTGCCATATTTTAAGTTTTAAAACAATGAGTATATATGACTTTGTAATCAAAACAAACTCTCAACACAAAATAAGGAGCTGGAGGTGATCAGGAATCTAACCCAACATTATATAAGGGTTTAAATAATGCTTCTCAAAGAGGATATCTAGATGTTGAATCCTCAACTGAGTAGAGAGATAATCTTTTTTTTTTTTTTTTTACCAAGACAAAGCGCAAACGCAGTTCCCCACTACCACAAATCATGCAGTCGAGTTTCCCACATTTGGGGAAATCGCAGGGGTCAACACATCCAGAGTGCAATGGATAAGCCTCGCCTTGGGAAAACCACCTTCATGATCATGGTATCTCCCCTGCCAGGTAAGTACAGAAAGATAACCTTCAAAGGACAGCATAAAGGCCAGAATTTTAACATGGAGAAGAGGCAACAGGCTAAGAAAACCCCAGAACAGCTGTGCTTACTTTTTGTATACTTATGCAAAGGATTTGGGGGTGGGAAAAATCTGACCCCTTGGTACTCTTGTTTCTACTTAGCTTTATAAACAAATTCATGCATCTGCACATTTTCCATCCTTATCTGTAAGAAAGGCTTCCTCTCCACCTCTTAGGGTTGTAGGGAGAATTCCACAGGCAAATAGGTGATGATGCCTTTTAAGGGATAAAACACTTTATACAGGTCTATACCTTAACTGAAGTTGCTATAGGCCTGTCAGTGGAAATGACAAGATTTTGCCTAGGTCTCCCTTCCAAGAGGATTTGAGCAGAAAAGATTTCAAGGTCTACACTAATTCCATATGTTTATAACTCAGTTTAAACTAGAGTCTGAGTGTTTTTCTGTAGCTCTTGTTGGCCAAAAATCTATCCACCTTTCACTTGTAGGCTTTGCCTTTGTTATGGTTGCTAGATGAATTCCCTTGCTTTTACACAAAGGCTTGACAATCAACAGCCTGTTAGGTGATGGCACTGACCTTTTTGCTCATCCCAGTATATCTGGGAGGTACTCACCAGTTATTAGCACTCTACATTGCAGGAAGTGTTTGTGAAACAGAGATATGGAAAGGATCAACAGAAGGATCCTCCAAGATAAAACCTATCTCTAGGAAAAAGTGACTCTATTACTGCTGGAGTACTTGGGATCTCCAGAGAAACAGAACCAACAGATTAGTCATAGAGTTATTATAAGGAAATTGGCTCACAAGATTATGCAGGCTTAGAAGTCCCATAACCTGCAGTTGGGAGATCTGAGAGTCAGGAGAGCTAACAGTATTAAGCTCTAGTTGGAGCCTGGAGTCCAGAGGTCAAAGAACAACTATGCCCGATCTTAAGCACCATCAGGCAGAGAAAGGAATACTCTCCTGCTCAGCCTCTTGCCCTCCTGCTCAGCCTCTGCTCCTCACCCACGTTGGGGAGGGCAGTCACCTTCACTCAGTCTACCAAGTCAAATGTCCATCTCATCCAGAACACTCTCACAGACACACCCAAAATAATGTTTAGCCTAATATCCGGGCACCTGAGGCCCAGTCAAATTGACTCCTAATAGTCACCATCATACACGGGCAAATATGAAAACCGAACAGAGCTCACTTGAGGTTCAGGTATCATGAGGTGGTGTAATGCCCAAGCAAAAGCTGAGATCTTCAGGATGAGGAGGAAGTGCTAAAGAACAGAATGTCAAAGGTTTCGCAACACTTTGCTTCTATTTCAAAAGCTACATTCCTGCAAAGGAGGCGTAAAGTGACTAAAACTTAAAACTCATTCTCAAACTGAGCCCACAAGATCTAGGCAGAATAGACGTCCACCTGCCTCACAAGATCACCCAGTGCACAGCCTCCTTCAGACAACTTTTAGGTAGTCACGGCTAGAAACTAAACTGACATGACAATGCACAGCAACCGAGATAATCGTGGAAAGGAACTAACATAAACCTTCATTACCTACCACGTTAAACTCCTGGGGCTTTTCCACCCTAATACTGAATTCCTGCCACACTACGAGAAGCTAATACACGGTTTACTTAATTTTATTACTCTTAGGTTAACACATTTGCTTTAAAATGTAAATTCTCAGTTTCCCCATAGCTACTCAACAATCTCAATGTAACTATGAAACCCTATTTCATGGCCAGAGACCTATCAGCTTATGATACATTTCACTTTCTTTAAAAAAAAAAAAAAAAAAGAATTTGAACAGAAGATACTGATCTTAATTTCCTCATTTGTAAAACACGGGCTGTAGGTTCAAGATCTTTACTGAACTTAAAAACAACCTGTAGTTTGTTTACTACTTAACTAAAGCCTGAGGAACATTAGAACTACAAGTCCCCTTAAAACTCTGAGCCAGGGATTTTGTTTCTTTGCAGCAACAGAAACATTTCAAATGAACTCATATGTGAAATCTTAAGTAAAAAACAGATAAAATACAGCTATTCATGGGATGGCCAAGAGCAATCCAATGCTACCAAAGGATCATGTTCAGGGAACCCTCAAGAGTTCTATCCACAACCAGAACATCACTGATTTACTCCAAACCCTTTTATCTGATAAATGCTGAGAGACAGAAGCATACTTGCCCAAAAATAAAAATCCCTAAAGATTTTTCGTTGTTGTTTTAAAGTCATTCACTCTTGATGAATGTCACTACAAAGTACAAGCAAAATTTTAAAAAACCAAACCCAGTTGGGTGCAGTGGCTCACATCTGTAATCCCAGTACTTTGGGAGGCCAAGGTGGGTGGATCATGAGGTCAAGAGATCGAAATCATCCTGGCCAACATGGTGAAACTCCCTATCTACTAAAAAATACAAAAATTAGTTAGGCATGGTGGCACGCGCCTACAGTCCTAGTTATTTTAGAGGCTGAGGCAGAAGAACTGCTTGAACCTAGGAGGCGGAGGTTGCAGTGAGCCGAGATCGTGCCACTGCACTCTAGCCTGGCACCTGGCTACAAAATAAGACACTGTCTCAAAAAAAAAAAAAAAAAAAAACCCTGGGGTGGTGGCTCCCATCTGTAATCCCAGCAATTTGACAGGCCAGGCCAGGAAGATCATTTCAGGTTGGGAATTCAAAACCAGCCTGAGTAATAAAGTGAGACCCTGTCTCTACAAAAAAATTTAAAAATTAGCCAGGTGTGGTGGCTCATACCTGTAATCCCAGTGATGTGGGAAGCCAAGGTGAGAAGATCGCTTCAGCCTGGGACTTTGAAGTTACAGTGAGCTACAAGTGCACCACTGTACTCCAGCCTGGGCAACAGAGCAAGACCCTGACTCTAAAAATATAAAAAATAAAATAGGGAGAGATCCAAGATGGCCAATTAGCAACAGCTCAGGAATGTAGCTCCCAGTGAAAGCGCAGAGAACGAGTGCACGCTGCACTTTCTGAGGAATTTTTGTTGTTCACCGACTGGGAGATTCCTGGTAGAGGAGCCACACGGGTCGCCAGAGCGACTCTTTTGGCCGGTGAGGCTGTTTTGCCAGTGCCCCAGCGCGGCGCTTCCCGGTGTGGAATATATGGGACGGACGGGCTCGGCTGGTCCCATCCCCACAAGGAAAACAGCAATTGGAAGTGCTGAGGACAGAGTTTCACACCAAGCACGGCGAACCCGAGAAGGTCCGGCTCTGTGGGGAAGGGGCGTCTGCCAAAGGAAAACTAAGAAACAAAAAAACTTCATCACCAGGCAGAAAGAGATCCAAGATGGCCACGTAGCAGCAGCTCAGGATTGTAGCTCCCAGTGAAAGCGCAGAGAGCGAGTGGATGCCGCAATTGCAGACGAATTTTTGATGCCCACAGACTGGGAGATTCCCAGCGAAGGAGCCACACAGGTCGCCAGCGTGACTCTTTTGGCCAGCGCGGCACTTCTCGGTGCGGAGTGTACGGGACTGGGTGCCCTTTTTAGTCGGGCTCGGCTGGTACCATCCCCACAAGGAGAACAGCAATTGGAAGCGCTGAGGACTGAGAGCAAGCACAGATGAACCCAGGAAGGCCTAGCTCTGTGGGGAAGGGGCGCCCCCCGAAGGAAAACTAAGAAACAGAAAAAACTTCATCACCAACAAGACAGACGTCCACTCAGAGACCCAATCTGAAAGTCGGCAATTACAAAGACGACAGGTGGATAAATCCACAAAAATAGGAAGAAACCAGTGCAAAAAGGCTGAGAACACCCGAAATCAGAATGCCTCTCCTCCTACAGGGGATCGCAGCTCCTCATCAGCAAGAGAGCAAGGCTTGACGGAGGATGAGTGTGATGAACTCACAGAATCAGGCTTCAGAAAGTGGATAATAAGAAACTTCGGTGAGCTAAAAGAACATGTTCTAACCCAATGCAAAGAAACTAAGAACCTTGAAAGAAGATTTAACGAGAAATGTTAATGAGAATGGACAACTTAGAGAAGAATATAAGGGAATTGATGGAGCTGAAAAACACA
>PVKP010019098.1:0-43066 GCA_004027715.1 Plecturocebus donacophilus
CACACACACACACACACACACATACAGATTCTCTCTCTGCTAAGAAGTATAGCATTGCCTTAAGTATTTGCAAGTGTTACATAATGGTAGCCTACTGTATATAGACCTCTAGAACTTAAGTTTTATGACTTAAAAGTATTATTTGTCTTGTTTATCATCATATCCACAGTATCTAGAAGAGTATCTGGCATACAGTGGATACTTCATTAATGTTTTTTAAATAAACGAGTCAATGACCTATTCGACGGTATTCTATTCTATGCCAATGCTACAAATTTACCCCCTTCCCTACTGCCATTTTTCCACAGATGAGCATTTAGGTTGTTTTAAGATTTCCGCTATTAAAATGATGATGCAACACACATTCTTGTACAGATCTCACCACATTCAACTACAAAATTTTCTCCAAATCATAAGCCTAGAAATGGAAATTTTGGGGTTGAACACGGAATGCACAGCTTCAACTTTACCAGAAGTTGCTCTTCAAAGAGGGTTTCGATTTACACTCTCACTAGCAGTATACAGGGTTTCCTTTCACCATATGCTTTCCCATATTTGGTATTTTGAACTTTCAATTTTTGACAAGGAAGAGGGAGTAAAATGTTATTTTATTTAAATTTACAAACCTCTGATTATGAATGAGATTGATCATCTATCCACATACTTATTAGCCATCTGGATTTCTTTTTCTATGACTTTTCCGTTTTCTGATGAGTTGACTTAAAGATTTGTAGGATACTTTTTAATATATTTGTACTAACCCATTTGCCAGTTTATATGTTGTAAATATCTTCATTATATTCTTTGACATCCAACTTTGTTTATGCTATATTACTTCCTGAAGAATTCTTTTAGTTTAATATGATCAATCACATTACCTTAATTAATAGTGATTCTGGGATCTGAAATTCTTTTCTACCTGGTATTATAACATATATTTCTTCTAAATTTTAAAAGTTCTGTTTTTTTCACATCTAGGTCTTTAACTCACTCTGAAGTTAATTTTTGTGTGTGGTGTGGTTGTTCATTCGTTCACTTATTCTATCCATATATCCACTCATTGATTGATGAGAAAAAAATAACTATCTCAGTCCCATTTATTGAAGGGTCATATATGTTGCATATATACACATATACATACATATGTCAAACCATTTATGAGCTAATATTTTCTACTAATCTAATTATTTATTTGTAGTAATAAGAAACTTTTCATTACTAAAGCTTTAAAAAGTCTTGTTTGTTGGTTTGGTTATTCTCACTCATTTATTTTTTTGCACTTTTAGAATCACTTTGTAATTATTCCATGAAAATGTCTATTGCTGTTTTGATTCAATTTTATTTATGGTTTAATTTATGGGGACTTGACATCTTTATTGTATTGAGTTTACCAAACTATGAGCATCCTGGATCTCCATTTCTTTAATTATTCTTTCAATAGAATTTTATTATTCATAAAATCTTACTTATTTCTTTTAGCCTTTTTCCTGATTTAAAAAAAAAAGAAGTACAATTGGCTGCAAGCACTTATTTAATTTTACATAAACACACTCTTTGAGGCTAAGGCAAATTGAACGGATTTTCAATGTGAAAATAAAATACAAAAACTGTTTTTGGAGTTATTTCTAAACAGAACATTAGAATCGAATAATCACAATTGTCTATTTTAGAAAAATCAGCTTTATCAAATGAATCTTCAGCCAACAACTGTTTGAGAATGATGTTACCATCACATATTAGGAATGCTACATTTTCTAAGATTTGACATTTTCAGAGATTAAGAATTACTATATTTTGTAGATGGAAATACCACTATAAAAAAGAGAATGCCATAAACAGAATGGCATCTTGTTTCCAAAGTCAACATACTAGAACAATGTGAAAATAATAATAAAAGTGAGACATTTCATGGCAAAGTTATCGTGGGGTAAATGCTGCATCTGTAAGCACCACTGGTGAGTATTCTTATGGCAAATGGAAAAAGGGTTAAAAGATTTACTCCTAGGCATAGTTTTTTTTGCTATTAAGGATGACAAAAAGGAAACTAGACCCCTATCTCTCACCATATAAAAAAGTCAACTGAAAATGGATTAAAGATTTAAATCTAAGACCTGAAACTATAAAACTACTAGAAAACATAGGGGAAATGCTTCATGACATTAATGTAAGTAAGAATTTTTGGAAAATATCTCAAAACACAAGTAACAAAAGCAAAAACAGACAAATGGACATCAAGCTAAAAAAACAGACATCTAGCTAAAAAACTTCCGCATAACAAAGAAAACAGTTAATAGAGAAAGTGACAACCTAGAGAATGAAAGAAAATAGTGGCAAACTATGCTTCTGACATGGGGTTAATAAACAGAATGTATAAGGAACTCAACAGTTAAAAAAAAAAAAACAAACAACCCAAATAACCCAATTTGAAAACAGACAAAAGACCAAAAGACCTGAAAGGGCATTTCTTTTTTTAAATAAAAATTTATTTTAAGTTCTAGGATATATGTGCAGGACATGCAGGTCTGTTACATAGGTACACGTGTACCATGGTGGTTTGCTGCACTTAGCAACCCTTCACCTAGGTATTAAGCCAGCATGCATTAGCTATTTATCCTGATGCTCCCCACTCCCTCTGACCCGACAGGCCCAGTGTGTACTGTTCCCCTTCATGTGTCCATGTGTTCTCATTGTTCAGCTTCCACTTATAAGTGAGAACATGCTGTGTTTGGCTTTCTGTGCCTGTGTAAGTTTGCTGAGAATGATGGCTTCCAGTTCCATCCATGTCCCTGCAAAGGACATGATCTCACTTGTTTTTATGGCTGCATAGTATTCCATGGTACCACATTTTCTTTATCCAGTCTGTCTTTGATGGGCATTTTGGTTGATTCCATGTCTTTTTTTTTTTTTTGTGAATAATGCTGCAATGAACATACATGTGAATGTTGTCTTTGCAACAGAATGATTCATATTGCTTTGGGTATATTCCCAGTAACAGGGTTGCTGGGTTAAATGATATTTCTGGTTTTAGATCTTTGAGGAATTGCCACATTGTCTTCCACGGAATGGTTGAACTAATTTACGTTTCCACCAACAGTGTAAAAGCGTTCCTATTTCTCGACAGCCTAGCCAGCATCTATTGTTTCTTGACTTTTTCATAATCGCCATTCTGACTGGCATGAGATGTGACCTTTCGCAAAAGATGACACACAAATGGCCAACAGGTATATAAAAAAAATTCTCAGTGTCACTAATCATCAAGGAAATGCAAGTGAAAACTGCAAAGAGCTATATCCTCTGAGCCCATTTAGAATGCTTATTATCAGAAATGCAAAAAATAACAAATACTAGCATAGATGCAGAGCAATGAAAACACGTTTATACTGTTGGTGGGAATGTAAATTCGTAGAGCCATGATGAAAATTAGTATGGAGGTTCTTCAAAAAATTAAAAATAGAACTACCGTATGACCCAGCAATCCTGCTAGGGGCTATTTTAGCCAAAGGAAATAAAATCAGTATGTCAAAGAAATATTTGCACTCCTATGTTTATTACAGTACTCTTCACAATAGCCAAGATATGGAATCAGCCTAAATGTCCATCAGTGAATGAATGGGTAAAAAAAAAAATGAGGTGTATATAAATAATGGAATACTATTCAACCATGAAAAAGAATGAAATCCTGTTATTTACAACAACATGGATACACTTGGAGGACATTATGTCAAGTGAAATATGCCAGGCACAGAAAGACAAATACTGCATGACCTCACTCATTTGTGGAATCTAAAAAACCAGATTTCACAGATGTACAGAGTAGAATACTGGTTACTGGGGAGAGTAGCAAAGAGGAGGAGATGAGAAAAGATTGGTCAATGGTTACAAAATTAGTTAGATAGGAGCAGTAAGTTCTGGTGTTCTATTGCATAGTAGGGTGACTATAGCTAACAATACTCTATTTCAAAATTAGTAGAAGATTTTGATTGTTCTCATCACAGAGAAACAAGAAATGTTTGAGGTGATGGATATGCTAAGTACACTGATTTGATCAGTACACAATATATACGTGTATTAAAATATCACACTGTACCCCATAAATATGCACAATTATTATGAGTCAATTATATAGAAAATACAACTTCAGCTGGACTTTGTCTCTCATCCTTACATGTCTATTGCTTGGTCAGTTTCCATTGCTCCTTTCTGTTTGGTCTGGGAGGCCTAGATGGTTCTCCTGTAGCCTCCATAGCCTTGTGACCTGTAGGCTGTAAAGAACAGAAGAGGGAATCTGGGCACAGTGGCTTATGCCTGTAACCCCAGTAGTTTGGGAGGCTGAGATGAGAAGATTATTTTAGCTCAGGAGTTCAGGACCAGCCTCGGCAACAAAACAAGACCCTGCCTGTTTCTACAAAGAAATGAGCCAAGCATGGTAGCACATGCCTATAGTCCCAGCTATCAAGTGGGCTGAGGCAGGAGGATCCTTTGAGCTCAGGAGTTTGAGGTTAAGTGAGTTGACTGTGTCATTGCACTCTCACCTGGGCAAGAGAACAACACACTATCTCAAAACAAACAAAATAGAACAAAACAAGAAAAGGACTGGGATATCTGCAAAACTGGCACACTCCAAGCAGATCATCAGAGGGAAGGCATTAAGAGTGGAAGGAGGGAGGATGTGGACACTGGAATGAAGGGGGATGAAGCTGAGAATCCTGCGCATGGTTGGCCAAACACTGGGACAGGCTTCTGGATCCCATTGACTCCCAGGAAAAGGTGAGTTGAACAGGTGAGCACTGGCCCCCTCTTGCCACTGACCTTCATAATCCTAGCTGCAGGAGAACTCATGACTCCCATGGACACCTGAGCTGGCAGTAATAACTGCACAGAAAAGTAGCACAGAGGACTCTAGCCCATACACAGCCTAGGGATTTGGTGTGGGAACAGGTGCAGTGCAGAATGGTGAGAGATGCCCATGCCCACCACTTCAACCCCCAGCCAGGAATGCCAAGCTCTGCTAGATGGCTTTTGCCTTTCGGAGACTGTTAAATCTGAACAGAGCAGGGCAGATTTGCCCACTATGCTCAGACTTGCCCAATCATAGTGCCCCCTACCTGCTAGCCTCTCCAGGTAACCCAGTCTGGCCATGTCTGCTTACTGGGCAGCTTCCATTGTTCAACCAGAGTGCTTCCCAGGGACCCTCATCATAGCTTCTTTGCTGGCAGACCATGCTTACCAGTTGGAGAGCTCCAGCAAATAGGTCCCCAGTCCACTTAGAGTCTCCCTCCCCTCAAAACTTCCCCTCTGCCACTTTGCTGGCATTCACTTGCCCACAGCACCCCCCCACCCAGGAGTGCTTTGCTGGCTATGGGTGTGGGTGGACCCTGTCTCCCCTCCCTTGATGGTGTCCATATGTGCACACACTCCTCCCCTACCCTGTCCACCTCAGCTGAGGCAGAGGTAGCCCCCACGTAGAGCATGCTGCTGTGTTACTCTACATGGTAGGCTACCCGTTCCTCAGCTGGATCTGGGCAGATGCCAGAACCCAGCTCCTGTTGGTGTTCCACCTGTGCCACCAGAGTGTGTGTGGACACCGGTACCTCTGCCCCTGCCAGCACAAGTACATGCATAGATGCCAGCACCCCTGTCACCACACGGCCAACATGTAGACACCTCACAGTGTCACCGCAGATGGCGGGAATGCACGCATGGATGTTTCTATCCCACTCCCGCAGGTGTTCCCCACAGCTGATGCACATGCATCTTGCTGTGCCACCACAGTTGCTGGCACACAGGAACAAGCACAGATCTCAATGCCACTGCCCTTACAAAGCACTTTGGCTGGCACAACCTGTTGGAGTACTGGGGCCAGGAGACTAGGAATACCTAGGCCCCTCCAGCACAGCAGGTTCCTAACTTCAAGGGGATAGAGAACAAAGCCAAGGGCCCAGTTCCAGCCACTGAGAGTAAGAGCACACAGCCAAGGAGTCCTGAGCTGAGCCATGGCTCTCTGAAATCTTCTAGAATCAAAATAACCCCCATTATGTCACAGCCAAACCCAAGATCATCAAAACCCACGTTATGCCACAGCCAAACCCAAGATCATCAAAAAAGATGTAAAACAATCCCCATCCAAAGAAGCAATTTCAAAGATTAAAGGAACATCAGCCCACACAGATAAGAAAGAACTAGTGCAAGAATTCTGGCAACTCAAAAAGCCAGAGTGACTTCTTAACTGCAAATGACTACACGAGTTCCCTAGCAATGTTTTTTTGAGTAGGCTCAAATGGCTGAAATGACAAGACACAGAATTCAGAATGTAGACAGAAATGAAGATCATCAACAAGATTCAGGAAAAAGGCAAAATCCAATCCATGGAATCTAAAGAATACAATAAAACAATACAGGAGATAACAGATGAAATGGCCATTTTAGGAAGGAACCAAACCGATCTGATAGAGCTGAAAAACACACAAGAGTTTCATAAGATAATCACCAAGTATTAACAGCAGAATCAATCAAGCTGAGGAAGAAATCTCAGTGCTTGAAGACTGGTTCTCCAAAATAACTCAGTGAGACAAAAATAAAGAAAAACCATTATAGAACGAACAAAACCTCTGAGAAATAGGGGATTACATAAAAAGACTAAGTCTACAACTCACTGACATCCTTGAAAGGGAGGAAGAGAAAGCAAGTAACCTGGAAAACATATTTGAGAATATAATCCAGAAAAATTTCCCCAAAATCTCTAGATAAGAATAAAATTCAAATTCAGGAAATGCTGAGAACCACTATGAGACAGTATACAAGATGACCATCTTACAAGACACATAGTCATCAGATTCTCCAAGTGTAGTATGGTTTAAAGTTGGGTGGTATGATACCTCCAGCTTAGTTCTTTTTGTTTATCATTGCTTTGGCTATTTTTCATGTCTCCAAGGTTGACCTTAAAAAAAAAAGAACGAAAAGAAACAGAAAAGGCAGCTAGAGAGAAGGGGTAGGTCACTTACAAAGAGAACCACATCAGCCTAACAGTGAACTTTTCGGCAGAAATCCTACAAGGCAGAATAGATTGGGGGCTTATATTTAGCATTATTTTTTTGTTGTTGAGAAGGAGTTGCCCAGGCTGGAGTGCAGTACCGTGATCTCGGCTGACTGAAACCTCTGCCTACGGGATTCAAGCGATTCTCCTGCCTCAGTCTCCTGAGTAGCTGGGATTACAGGTGTGTGCCAACACACCTGGCTAGTTTTTGTATTTTTAGTAGAGATGGGGTTTTGCCATGTTGGCCAGGCTGGTCTCAAACTCCTGACCTCAAGTGATCCACCTGCCTTGTCCTCCCAAAGTGCTAGGATTACAGGTGTGAGCCACCACACCTGGCCATATATTCAACATTCTTAAAAAAAATTCCAGTGAATAATTTCATATCCAGCCAAACTAAGCTTCATAAGCTAAAGAGAAATAACATCTTTTTTAAACAAGCAAATTCTAAGGGAATTCATTACCAGCAGAACTGCCTTACAAAAGGTCCTTAAGGGATTGCTAAATATAGAAAGACCATTATCAGCCACCACAAAAACACATTTAAGTACATAGACCATTGCCACTACAAAGCAACTCCACAATCGAGTATGCATGACAACTAGCTAACAAGATGACAGGATAAAATGTGCCCACATCAATATTAACCTTGAATGGAGACAGGCTAAATATCCCAATTAAAAGGCACAGAGTGGTAAGTTGGATAAAGAAGTGCTGCCCAACCATATGCTGTCTTCAAGAGACTCATCTCACATGCAATGACACCCATCGCCTCAAAGAAAAGGGATAAAGAAAAATCTACCAAGCAAACAGAAAACAAAAAAAGCAGGGGTTGCTATTTTCAGACAAAGCAGAGTTTAAAGTACAATGATCAAAAAAGACAAAGAAGGGCATACATAATAGTAAACGATTCAATTGAACAAGAAGACTTAACTATCCTAAATATATATGCACCCAACAAAGGAGCACCCAGATTCATGAAACAAGTTCTTAGGAACTTAGAAAGAAACTTACATAATAGTGGGAGACTTCCACACACTGCACTACCAGTATTAGACAAGACAGATCATCGAGGCAGAAAACTAATAAAGATGTTTGGGACCTGAACTCCACATTTGACCAACTGCCTCTAATAGATATGAACAGAACTCTCCTCACCCAAATAACAGAATATACATTCTTCTGATTTGCACATGATACATACTCAAAAACTGATCATACAATCAGCCATAAAACAATTCTCAGCAAATTTAAAAATCCCCAAATCATACTAACCACACTCTCAGACCACAGTGCAATAAAAAGAGAAATGAATTCTAGGAAGGTACTATATATATGAAAACCACATATATAGTATACGAGCTGCCAAAGTAAGCACAGAAAACCATATAATTACATGGAAATTAAAACAACCTGCTCCTGAACAACTTCTGGGTAAACAATGAAAATAAGACAGAAATGAAATTCTTTGAAACTAACGAGAATAAAGACACAATATACCAGAATCTGTGTGACACACTTAAAGCAGTGTTAAGAGAGAAGTTTATAGCGTTAATCTGACACCACACCCGAATGAACTAGAAAAATAAGAACCAACCAACCCCAAAGCTAGAAGAAGACAAGAAATAACAAAATCAGACCTGAACTAAGTGAAACGGAGATGTGAAAAACCATACACAAGATCAGTAAATTCAGAAGTGGGTTCTTTAAAAGAATTAATATAATTGATAGATCGCTAGCTAGACTAATAAAAGAAAAATGGATGATCTAAATAAATGCAATCTGAAATGGCAATGGGGACATTATCACCAACCCACAGATAAACAAAACACCCTCAGAAGTTATTATGAACACCTCTGTGCACACAAACTAGCTTCTATGCACACAAACTGGGAAACCTAGAAGAAAGAGATAAATTCCTGAAAACATGTAACCTCCCAAGATGAACCAGGAAGAAACTAAAAGACTGAACAGACCAATAATGAGTTCTGAAACTGAATTAGTAATAAGCCTACAAACCAGAAAAAGCCTAGGAACACATGGATTAATAGCCAAATTCTACCAGACATATACAGAAGAGATAATACCATTCCTTCTGCAACTATTAAAAAAAAACTGACAACAAGGGACTCCCTAACTCATTCTATGAGCACAGCATCATTCTGATATCAAAACATGGCAAAGACACAACAAAAAAATAAAATTCAGGCCACTATCCTTGATGAACATTGATGAAAAATCCTCAACAAAATACTAGCAAACCAAATCTGGTAGCACATCAAAAGCTAATCTACCACAATCAAGTAGGTTTTATCCTTGGTTTGACAGATGCAAATCAACAAATGTGATTTATCACATAAATATAACTAAAAACTACATGATCATCTCAATAGATGCAGAAAAGGCTTCTGATGAAATTCAACATCACTTGATGTTAAAAACCCTCAACAACTCGAGCCATTCAAGGAACGTATCTCAAAACAGTAAGAGCCACTGATGATAAACACATCAACCTGAACGGGCAAAAGCTGGAAGCATACTCTTGAGAACTGGAATTAAGACAAGAATGTCCACTCTTACCACTCCTATTCAACATAGTAGTGAAAGAGCTAGCCTGAACAATCAGGCATGAGAACGAAATAAAAGGCATCCAAATAGGAAGAGAGGAAGACAAATTATCTCTGTTTGCACCCAATATGCTTCTATACCTACAAAATCGCAGTTTCTGCCCAAAAGCTCCATCTGATAAACACCTCCAAGGAAGTGTCAGGATTAAAAAAGCAATGTATACAAATCAGTGGCATTTCTATACACCAACAACATCCAAGCTAAGAGCCAAATCAAGAGTGCAATCCATTCACAATAGCCACAAAACATATAAAGAACCTAGGAATACAGCTACATAGGGAGGTGAAAGATTTCTACAAAGAAAATTACAAAACACTGCTGAAAGAAATCACAAATGACACAAACAATGGAAAAACATTCCATGCTCATCCACAGGATAAATCAATATTGACATGGCCGCACTGAACAAAGCAATTTACAGATTTACTACTATTCCTATCAAAGTACCAATGGCATTCTCAGAATTAGAATAAAACTATTTTAAAATTCATATGGAACCAAAAAAAGAGCTCCAATAGCCAAAACAATGCTAAGCAAAAAGAACTAAGCTGGAGATACCACATTACCCAACTTCAAACTACATTATAAGTCCATAGTAACTGATACAGTTAGGCTCTGTGTCCCCACCAAATCTCATGTTGAATTGTAATTCTCAGTGTTGGAGGTGGGGCCTGGTGGGAGGTGACAGGATCATGTGGGCATCTTATGAATGGTTTAGCAGCAACCTTCTTGATGCTGTCTTTGCGATAGTGAGTTCTTATGAGACCTGGTTGTTTAAAACTGTGTGGCATTCTCTCTCTTGCTCCTGCTCTGGCCATGTGAAGTGCCTGCTCCCCGTATGCCTTCCACCATGACTGTAAGTTTCCTGAGGCCTCCCTAGAAGCTGGGCAGATGACAGAATCATGCTTCCAATTAAATCTCTTTTCCTTACCAGTTACCCAGTCTCAGGTATTTCTTTATAGCAATATGAGAACAGACTAACCAAAACAGCATGGTACTCATACAAAAACAACAGATACACAGACCAGTGGAACAGAATAGAGAGCCCAGAAATAAAGCTACTCACCTATAGCCAACTAATCTTTGACAAAATCAACAATAACAAACAATGGGTAAAGGATTCCCTGTGCAATAAATGGTGCTGTGGCAACTAGCTAGCCATATGCAGAAGATTGAAACGACCCCTTTCTTACACCATATAAAAAAAATCAACTCAAGATGGATTAAAGACTCAAATATACAACCTCAAACTATAAAAACCCTAGAAGAAAACCGAGGACATACTCTTCTGGACACAGACCCTGGCAAAGATTTCATGACTAAGACCACAAAATCAGTTGCAACAAAAACAAAAATGAACAAATGAGACCTAATTAAAGAGCTTCTGCACAGCAAAAGAAACTATGAACAGGACAAAAAGACCACCCACAGAATGGGAGATAATGTTTTTACAGTATGCATCTAACAAAAGTCTAATATCCTGGATCTATAAGGAACTAAACAAATTAACAAACAAAAAACAAAGAAAAAGTGGGCAAAGGACATGGACAGACATCTCTACAAAGACAACACACACGTGGACAGCCAGCATGTGAAAAATGCTTAACACCACTAGTCATGAGAGAAATCCAAATCAATGAGATATATGAGATACCATCTCATAATAGTAAGATTGGCTATTACTAAAAAGTCAAAAATGAACAGATGCTGGTGAGGCTGTAGAGAAAAGGGAATGGTTATATAGTATTCGGTGGGAAAGTAAGTTAGTTCAGCCACTGTGGAAAGCAGTTGTGATGCTTTCTCAAAGAACTTCAAACTACCATTTGACACAGCAATCCCGTTATTGGGTACATACCCAAAGGAACAGAAATTGTTCTACCATAAAGACATATGCACATGTATGTTCACTGCAACACTATTCACAATAGCAAAGACATGGACTCAATCCAGGTGCCCTTTCATGGTGGGTTGGATAAAGAAAACGTGAGATACAGGTATCTCCCCATCCAAATCTCATCTTGAATTGTAATGCCCATAATCCCCACATGTCAAAGGAGAGGCCAGGTGGAGGTAACTGAATCATGGAGGCGGTTTACCCCAAGCTGTTCTCCTGATAGTAAGTTCTCATGAGATCTGATTTTTTTTTTTTTTGAGATGAATCTCACTCTGTAGCCCAGGTTGGAGTGCAGTGGTGCAGTCATGGCTTACTTCAACCTCTGCCTCCCAGGTTCAAGCAATTTTCCTGCCTCACCCTCCTGAGTCATTGGGATTGTAAGTGCCTGCCGCCAGGCCTGGCTAATTTTTTTTGTATTTTAGTAGATACAGGGTTTCACCATGTTGGCCAGTCTGGTCTCGAACTCCTGACCTCAAGTGATCCACCCACCTTGGCCTCCAAAAGTGCTGGGATTACAGGAGTGAGCCACTGCACCTGGCTGAGATCCGATGGTTTTATAAAGGGCTCTTTCCCCTTCGCTCAACACTTCTCTTCCTTGCCACCTTATAAAGAAGGTGCTTTGCTTCCTCTTTGCCTTCTGCCATGACTGTAAGTTTCCTGCGGTCTCCCCAGCCATCTGAGGAAAGGCCTCCTCTTTCTTTTATTAATTGCCCAATATCAGGCAGTTCTTTATATCTGTATGAAACAGACTAATACAATGTCCTTCACAACAACATGAATGGAGCTGGAAGCCATTATCCTCAGTGAACTAATGCAGGAAAGGAAAACCAAATACCACATGCTCTCCTTTGTAAGTGGGAGCTAAATATGAGTAAACATGAACACAAAGAAGAGAGCAATAGATACCAAGGCCTACCTGAGGGTGGACCTTGCGAGAGGCCTGAGGACTGAAAAACTACCTACTGGGTACTATGCTTATTACTTGGGTAATAAAATAACCTGTACACCAAATCCCCATGACACACAATTTACCTACAAAACAAAACTGCATATATGCCCCTAAAACTAAAGTTAAAGAAAAGTAAAACAGAGTATGTATATATGAATGTGTGTGTGTGTGTTTACTACTTTGTAAAGAAAGTCACATAGTTACAGTATTTTGATATAAACATCAAATTCCCCCACATCAAATATTTATGGTGTCATTCCCACTGAGTTTTTTTTTTCTTATTAGTTTTATGCTATGGTCTTAATGTTTGTGTTCCCCTCTCCAAATTTATATGTAGAAACTTAATCCCCAGTGTGACAGCATTGGGTGTGGGCCCTTTGGGTAAGTGATTCATTTAGGAGGTCTCCGATCTTGGGAATGGAATCAGTACTCTTGTGAAGGGCGTTGAAGGGAGTAATCCTATCCTACTTTTCAAAGGAGGAAACTGAAGCTTACAAATGTTAATAAAACCTGAGTGAACTCACAGAGCTACTACATGATCTATCTGGAATTTGAATTCAGACCCATCACTACAAAGCCTGTGCTCTTAACAGCTGCATTATATTGTTTCAACACTTGCTGACTGCCTACTGATTGCTAGGAGCTTAACATGCAATATTTCATTTAATAGTCAAACAACTGTTTGGGATGTATCAAAATCTTACATTTTACTGATAAGGAAACTGACACCTAGAGAAATTAACTTGCCCAGGGTTATACAATAACAAAACAGTAAGTTCTAGGTCCATGCTTTTAACATTGCTCTTAACTGCATCCTTAAATACCTTCCCAATGATGATCCAAATCTAACCCACATCATCCCTTTCAACAATCCTGTTTCTTCATAATTCCTGGGAATGGAATAGAAAATAAGCTAGATGATTTAATTTAAAGCACAGTTCTCTAAGTATCTATTGAAGACTCTGTAATGTCAGAGAAAAGTGAATTCCCACAACACAGGGCTGGGGTATATACACTTAACAACAGAAAGAAATACGTTTGAGACTTCATGAGCATTATTTCAAATATATAAAATGTTTCAATTTTTTCCATGTGGCCCATGTTTACCATAACTAGAAAATAATGTCTTATATTAAAGAGATAAAAGTTTTCTACCTGTGTTAGTTAATATACATGGTATCTGTTATGGAGTCTACTAATTTAAAAGAACTGAGCTGAACTGAAGATAACTAGCATCAAGATCTAGACATGGACAATTTTTCTCATATTTTTTTAGTGTCATTATTTCCGAGAACCCAGACTTATATAAATACGGTTAAAAACAGTAAGCATTTATTCACTGCATGAGGCAATCAATCACTAAGGTGAGCTTAGAGTAGAATATACTCAGAGAGGTAGCATGATGGAATACTATCAGGCTGCTATAAGCAAAAACCTCGATAAGCACATCTGCTTACCAAGAAATAAAATCACTCAATGTCACATGTTGGGCCAAAAGAACCTCTTATAATTTATTTACTTAAAATTAAGATTAAATAATTAATGGTCCTACTTCTGGCTCTCAAATATCATTTTTATGATATTTCTTACCTATCGTAATAATTGACATAACTGGTTGAAATTTTCTTTAAAAATTACTTTACCACATCATTCTCAGCAAACTGACGCAAGAAGAGAAAATCAAACACCACATGTTCTCACTCATAGGTGGGTGTTGAACAATGAGAACACATGGACACAGGGAGGGGAGCATCACACACTGGGGTCTGTTGGGGGGACATAGGGGAGGGACAGCGGGGGGTGGGGAGTTGGGGGGAGATAGCATGGGGAGAAATGCCAGATATAGGAGATGGGGAGGAAGGCAGCGAACCACACTGCCATGTGTCTACCTATGCAACAATCTTGCATATTCTTCACATGCACCCAAAAACCTAAAATGCAATAAAAAATTATTTTACCACAAAGTATTTTATATACTACCTTTCTTCAAGAGATATTATTTAAAAAATTTTTTTGCACATGTATGGACAAAACTTAGAGTAAAAAAAATTTTTTTAATGTATTTTTCCCCTATAGTTTGAATAAAACTGATACTTCAGGGAAGTGTACTATTTCATTAGCTTTGAGTAACTTCTCTTGCACTGTTTTAGGGAAGGGTGGTTAATCACAGTGTATAGGTATTCACCTACCTGGTAAATCTGATTTGATCTGTCATGCCCAGATTCTCTAAGAAAGAAACAAATAGCCACCAAAAAGTGTGTGTGGTTAAAATTTCGTGAACACCAGTCTAATAGTCTATATTTCCAGTCAATTGGGATAGTTTTCTGAATGAGGACCTGAACTAGGCTCAATCAGCCAAGACAGACCTCATTGTTTTTTCAATGACCCCTCTACAGCTGGTAGTTTTCTAAGGAGAAGATAGCATACACTGTTTTCCAAGACTTACAACCTGACTTGATATGAAATAGGTTGATCCTCAGTTACGCAAATGGCTAATTTAACTTGAAAAGCCATTTGCTAAAATTCTGATGTTATAGACTTTATTGTTCTTCTATACTGTCATATTATTTTTAAAACTCATTAAAATGGTTTAAAATTCATTAAAAGGACCCTCTCATTCAATGACACATTAGGTGATCAGGATAAACCTCCTGCTAAAATAAAAAAACTTAAAAAGCTCAGTAAAATATTTTTCTAATATTCTTAAAAACCAATGCTGTCAGAGAAAATAAGTCAAAATCCAAGAGAAAGCGAAAATCCAGAGACAGACATACAGCTCTTAAGGCTGCTTTTGCTGATCCGTGAGAAACATTTAAAACACAAAAATGATACAAGGTAAAGCATTCCAACCAACACTGAAAAGTTTCACCCTCACAATAAGCATGACATGGAAGGAAGTTAGCCAATCTACATATTTACAGCCTGTATTCAGGATACCCAAGTCATTTAGGGACTCTTATACCTTGAAATTGAATTAAGATGGTTTCAGAAATAGTAGTAGTCTTAGTACCTAACAAAAGTAAATAAAAATATTTCCAAAGGAAGGTAACATCATATTGTCTCAAATTATTTTAAAAATTGTTCGAATGCAATAATCACAAAGCAAGTCTCACTAAATTTTAATTCCCCTTAGCCTTCCCTGGTCACCAAAAGCAGTGCATGCATGTTGGGGTTTCCTTTACCTTTTCTGTAAGTTGTACCAAAACATCCGCTTAAGTTCTTTGTACCATTCCTTCAAATAAAGAAATGTGGTAACCAGGAAAAAAAAAAAAAAGAATGAAATCACACAAAGTATCTTCTTTGACCATAAAAGAATGAAAATAGAACTCAGTAAGAAAAAGAAATCTGGAAATTTCACAAATATGTGGAAATTAAATAACACATTCTTAAACAACCAATGGGTCAAAGAAATCAAAAAGAAGATTAGGAAATACTTCGAGATACATTACAACGAAACCACGATAGAACAAAATTTATGAAACGCAGCAAAAGCAGTGCTCAGGGGAAATTTTATAGCTGTAAACACCTCCAGTATAAAGAGGAAAGATATCAAATTAACTTAATTTTACACTTAAGAAACTAGAAAAAGAAGAGCAAACTAAACCTAAAGCTAGTAGAAGGAAGGAAATAATATTAAAGTGGAGACAGAAAAAATAGAGAGGAGAAGAATTCAGAAAATCAATGAAACCAAAAGTTGTTTAACAGATCAATGAAAATCTTTAGCTAGAATGACTAAGGAAAAAAGAGAAGACATAAATTGCTAAAATCAGAAATGAAAGTATGGACATTACTACCATTTTTAAGGAAATAAAAAGGAGTAGAAAAGGCCAGGCACGGTGGCTCATGCCTATAATCCCAACACTTTGGGAGGCCGAGGTGGGCAGATCATGAGGTCAGGAGATCGAGACCATCCTGGCCAACATGGTGAAACTCCGTCTCTACTAAAAATACAAAAAATTAGCTGGGCATGGTGGTGTGTGCCTGTAGTCCCAGCTACTCGAGAGGCTGAGGCAGGAGAATCACTTGAACCAGGGAATCAGAGGTTGCAGTGAGCCGAGATTGTGCCTCTGTACTCCAGCCTGGAGAAAGAGTGAGACTCCATCTAAAATTATAATATATACATATAGATAGATAGATAGATATAATTATATATATATATATATATATATATATATATATAATGATCAAGTATATGCCAACAAATTAAGTAATCTAGTTGAAATAAATAAATCCCTAGATATATACATATTGTCAAAACTGACTTAAGAACAAATAAAAACCCTGAGTAGACCTGTAACAAGCAACAAAATCAGTAATTGAAAACCTTCCAACAGGTCAAGAGATAGAAACCATCCTGGCCAACAGGGTGAAATACCGTCTCTACTAAAAATACAAAAATTAGCTGGGCGTGGTGGCACACACCTGTAGTCCCAGCTACTCGGGAGGCTGAGGCAGGAGAACTGCTTGAACCCAGGAGGCAGAGGTTGCAGTGAGCCGAGATCGTGCCACTGCACTCCAGCCTGGCACCTAGCAACAAAGTGAGACTCTGTCAAAAAAAAAAAAAAAAAAAAAAGGAAAACCTCCCAACAAATAAAATCCCAGGACCAGAGGTTCTCACTGGTGAATCCTATCAAACACTTCAAGAATAATGCATCACAATTCTTCTCAACATCTTCCAAAATAGAAGAGGAAGGAATACTTCCTATTTTATGAGGCTGTTATTATCCTGATACATGCCAAACAACTAAAGACTAATATCGCTTATGAATATAGATGCAAACATTCTCAACAAATAAAATAACAAGCATTAAGTTAAAAATTAACAGGTTAAAAATACAGTGTAAGAGAGAATTTGCAAAAACAACACTGTAAATATACAGTCCAAGACATGAGATACTGAAGGTATCAGACACAGACCATAAAATATTTTTTATGTATAAATAAATAAAGAGGAAGCTTGAAAATCTGTAAAAGACAAGAAATTATAAAACAGGCCACAGGAGATTTGAAAAAGAATAAATAGGATTTCTAAACATGGAAAATAAAATACTATGATTAAAATTAAGAATGTAATGGATTATTTTAAGAGTATACTAGAGACAAAGAGGTATTTTAAGAGTATACTGAAGACAACTGAAGAGAGAATTAATAAATCAGAAGTAATCAAGACTTATTATACAATTATAATTACAAAATAAAAAGCATCTAAATACTGGTTAAAGGAAAGGGAAATAGTACAAATGGGAAAAAAGAGAAACTAGAAGTCTTGTATGAGTATTTACAAACCTTTGATTTATGATAGAGGAGACACTGAAAAAGAGTGGGGAAAACTGGTCTTTTCAATAAACGATGCTCAGGAAATTATGCATCTACAAGGGCAAGAAAACAAAACGAATTCTCTGCCTCAGTTTTTTTTTTGAGAGGAAGTTCTGCTTTTATTGCCTAGGCTGGAGTGCAGCGGTGTGATCTCGGATCACTGCAACTTCACCTCCTAGTATTAGTAATTTTTTTTATTATGAGGCAGAAGCCGGGTGTGGTGGTTCACGCCTGTAATCCTGACACCTCGGGAAACTGAGGTGGATGGTTCACTGAGGTCAGGAGTTCAAAACGTGCCTGGCCAACATGATGAAACCCCGTCTCTACTAAAAATACAAAAAATTGTCTGGGTGTGGTGGCAGGTGCCTATAATCCCAGATACCCTGGAGGCTAAGGCTGAAGAATTGCTTGAACCCAGGAGATGGAGGTTTCAGTGAGCTGAGATTGTACCACTGCACTCAGCCTGGGCAACGAGCGTGAAGCTTTACCCTGAGTAATAATAATAATAATAATACCAAACGGACAAGAGACCAAAAGTAAAACCTCAAGAGGAGAAGATCTTCTTAAGTTTGGGATGGGATATTTTTAAAGGAGAGCAAAAACAATTAACCTTTTAAAAGAATATTGATAAATCTATAAAAGACATACGATACTAAGAAATTTGTTCATTAAAATAACCAAAAGACAATAAAAACACAGCTAAATAACAGGAGTAGATATGTTTCATATATTTGAACAACCTAGGACTAGTGTCCAGAACACACAGAAAATTCCAACAATCAGTAGAAAAATGTGCAAAATATTTGAACAGACACGTCACAAAAGAAGAAACCCAAATGGCCAATAAATATAAAAAGGTGCCTGAGCCTATCTGCCAAAAGACAAATGTACATTAAAATCTCAGCAAGATACCACTGTCTACCTACAAGAGTAGCAAAAATCAAAATGTCTGATAATAACAAGTGCTGGAAAGAAAGGAAGCAACAGGACTTTTATATACTACTGGTAGAAATGCAAACTGGTACATTTTCTTTGGAAAACTATTTAGCATTATCAAGAAAAGATAAAGACAGGCATATGTTTATGACCCAGGAATTCTGCTTGCTAGAGAAATTTTTGCTAGGATACAGGCTTACAGGTACATTTTTCATAAAAATAATCCAAATGTCCATCAATAGTGGAATGGATAAACATCATTGTGAAAAAATATTATAAAATAGTACACCATACAGTAATGGAAAAATAACTTTACAATATAAATTCCCAAAAATATAATTTTGATAGAAGCAAGTCATCAAAATATTGACAGTAGGATTCCATTTACATGAAGTTCAAAACCAGACATGTCTAACATATGGTGTTTAGAAACAGACCCTTAAGTGATAAAACCATAAAAAAAGGAATTCTTCTAAAAAGTCAAATTAATAGTTTATCATAAAATTCAGAGGAAGGAGTGTGATTAGCAAAATAAACAGTAGCAGACAAACGGGTTCTGGGATGCTAACAATGTCCTATTTCTCAATTAGTAATCACTGAGGTTTCTGCCATTATAGTTTTCATTATTCTGTGCAAGTAAGTATCTGTGTACTGTATTACATAAGGCAAGGGGTTTTGAAGATACATTTTTAAATAGTCCAAAAATAGTTTACATAATCATAATAGAAAATATCACTGACCCCATAGAAATACAAGCAACCACTGCAGAATGTTATGAATACCTCTATGCACATAAACTAGAAAATCTAGAAGTGGATAAATTCCTGGACACATAGACCCTCCCAAGACTGAACCAGGAAGACACTGAATCCTGAACAATGAGCTCTGAAATTGAGGCAGTAATAAATAGCTAACCAACCAAACAACAACAAAAGCCCAGGATCAGAAGGCTTCACAGTTAAGTCTATCAGATATACAAAGAAGAGCTGGTACTATTCCTACTGAAACTATTCCAAAAAATTGAGGAGGAAGGACTCCCCCATAACTCATTCTATGAGGTCAGCATTATCCTGATACCAAAACCTGGCAGAGATACAAGAAAGAAAGAAAACTTCAGGCCAATATCCTTGAAGAACATCAACGTGAAATTCTCAACAAAATACTGGCAATCCAAATCTAGCAGCATATCAAAAACCTTATCCACCACGATCAAGTAGGTCTCATCTCTGGGATGGAAGGTTGGTTCAACATATGCAAATCAATAAATGTGATTCATCACATAATCAAACTAAAGACAAAACCACATGATTATCTCAATAGATGCAGAGAAGGCTTTTGAGAAAATTCAACATCCATTCATAAACTAGGTATTGAAGGAACATACCTCAAAATAGTAAGAGCCATCTATGATAAACCCACAGCCAACATCATACTAAATGGGCAACAGCTGGAAACATTATCTTTGAAAGCTGGCACAAGACAAGGATGCCTTTCCTCACCACTCCTATTCAACACAGTATTGGAAGTCCTGGCCAGGGCAATCAGGCAAGAGAAAGAAATAAAGGACACCCAAATAGAAAGGGAGGAAGTCAAACTATCCTTGTTTGCAGATGACATGATCCTATATCTGGAAACCCCATCATCTCAAGTCTAAAAGCTTAAGCTAATAAACAACTTCAGCAAAGTCTCAGAATAAAAAATCGATGTGCAAAAATCACTAGCATTCCTATACACCAACAACGGTCAAGCCGAGAGCCAAATCAGGAATAAATTCCCATTCCATGTCACCACAAAAATAAAATACCTAGGAATACAGCTAATCAGGGAAGTAAAAGGTCTCTACAAGGAGAACTACAAACCACTGCTCAAAGAAATCAGAGATGATAAAAACAAATGGAAAAATACTCCAAGCTCATGGATAAGAAGGCTCAATATCATTAAAATGGCCAAACTGCCCAAAGAAATTCATTAGATTCAGTGCTATTCCCATTAAACTACCATTGATATTCTTCATAGAACTAGAAAAAAAAACTATTTTAAAATTCATGTGGAACCAGAAAAGAGCCTAAATAGCTAAGGCAATCCTAAACAAAGAGAAGAAAGCTAGAGGCATCACACTGCCCAACTTCAAACTATATTACAGGACTACAGTAACCAAAACAGCATGGTACTGGTACAAAAAGACACATAGACCAACAGAACAGAATAGAGAGCCCAGAAATAAGGCCACATACCTATAACTATCTGATTTTTGATAAACCTGACAAAAACAAGCAATGGAGAAAGGATTCCCTATTGAATGAATGGTGATGGAATAACTGGATAGCCATATACAGAAGATTGAAACTAGACACCTTTCTTATACCATGTACAAAAATTAACTCAAGATGGGTTAAAGACTTAAATGTAAAACCCAAAACTGTAAAAACCCTGGAAGACAACCTAGGCAATACCATTTAGGACACAGGCACAGGCAAAGATTTTATGACAAAGACACCAAAAGCAATTGAGACAAAAGCAAAAACTGACAAATGATATCTCGTTAAACTAAAGAGCTTTTGCACAGAAAAAAAAACTATCAAGAGAGTAAACAGACAACCTACAGAATGGGAGAAAACTTTTGCAAACTATGCATCCTAAAAAGGTCTAATATCCGGCACCTCTAAGGAACTTAAACAAATACACGAGATAAAAACCAACAACCTCGTTAAAAAGTAGACAAAGGACATGAACAGACACCTTTCTAAAGAAGATATACAGGCAGCCAACAATCATTTTACAAAAAGTTCCACATTACTGATTAGAGAAATGCAAATCAAAACCACAATAAGATACCATCTCACAAAGTCAGAATGGCTATGATTAAAATGTCAAAAAAAAAATAACAGATGCTGGTGAAGTTGTGGAGAAAAAGGAATGCTTATACACTATTGGTGGGAGTGTAAATTAGTTCAGCCATTGTGGAAGACAGTGTGGTTATTCCTCAAAGACCTAAAGATAGAAATGCCATTCAACCTAGGAATTCCATTGCTAGATGATATGGTTTGGCTGTGTCCCCACCCAAAATCGCATCTTGAATGACAAATTCCCTAATCCCTATGTGTCAAGGGCAGGATCAGGTGGAAGTAACAGGTAAACAGCAATTTCCCCCAGGCTGTTCTTCTGATAGCGAATCTCACAAAATTGCATGATTTTCTAAGTGTCTGGCATTTCCCCTGTTGACACTCATTCCATCCTGCTGCCCTGTGAAGAAGGTGCCTGCTTCTCCTTTGCCTTCTCCCACAATTGTAAGTTTCTTGAGGCCTCCCCAACAATGCAGAACTGTGAGTAAATTAAACTTCTTTTCCTTATAAATTACCTATCTCAAGTATTTCTTCACAGCAGTGTGAGAATACACTAATACATTGAATATATATCTAAAGGAATATAAATCATTCTATTATAAAGCCACATGCACGTGTAAGTTCACTGCAGCACTATTCACAATAGCAAAGTCATGGAATCAACTTAAATGCCCATCAGTGATAAGCTGGATAAAGAAAATGTGGTACATGTATATCATGGAATGCTACACAGCCATAAAAAAGGACAAGATTATGCAGGGACATGGATGGAAATGGAGGCCATTATCCTCAGCAAAACTAACACAGAAACAGAAAAACAAATACTACATGTTCTTACTTAAAATTGGGAGCTAAATGACGAGAACACATGGACCCACAGAGGAAAACAACACACACTGTGGCCTTTTCGATGGTGGAGGGTAGTAGGATAGAGAGCATCAAGAAAAATAACTAATGGGTACTAGGCTTAACACCTGGATGATGAAATAATCTGTACAACAAACCTTCATGACACAAGTTTACCTATGTAGCAAATCTGCACTTGTACCCTGAATTTAAAAGTTAAAAAAAATACCATATTAGTACCATCAGGCTGGATGTGGTGGTTCATGCCTGTGAGCCAAACTTTGGGAGGCCAAGTTGGGAAAATAATTTGAGACTAGGCGTTCACCACCAGCCTGGGCAACATAGCAAGACCTGGTATCCACAAAAAAATTAAAAAATTAGCCAGGCGTGGTAGCTCACACCTGTAGTTCCAGTTACTAGGGAGACTGAGGCAGGAGGAACTGCGTGAGCCCCAGAGTTCCAGGCTGCAGTAAGCTATGATTGTACCACTGCATTCCAACCTGGGTAACGAGTCAGATCCTAAATCCAAAAAAAAAAAACCTAAAAACAAAACCAGCACCATTAATATTCCTCATTGAGTTTTTATCATAAATTTATTTGCCTTTTAAAAAGTACTTTTCTGGCCAGTGTGGTAGCTCATGGTGTTAATCCCAGCTCCTTGGGAGGCCAAGGTGAAAGGATAACTTGAGGCCAGGAGTTCGAGACCAGCTTGGGCAACATAGTGAGACCCCCACCTCTACCAAGATAAATAAATAAATACAATAAAAATAAAAGAGTATTTTTCACAAGGAAGCCACAATAAGTGAGTCCAGAAGAGAGGACTAAAATAGTGTGTTTTCATCAAGGCAAGCCTCACTTTATAATCTGAAAAATAATACAATTTTGAAATCATTATTGATAAACTGTATTTTTTAAAACTGAGGTATAATTAACATGCAACAAAGATATAAGTACTCAGTTTGATGAAGTCTGACGACTGCACACAAGTATGTAACCACCACCTAAAACAAAATACAGAACACTTTTTAATCACCCTAGAAATTTCCTTATGCCCCTTTTCAGTAAATTCTCCTTCCCTCAACATGTTGTTGTTTCTTTTTAAAAAATATGAACCATTTATAAGTTAAAGCTGTCATATTCATGAAATAACAATTCAATTTTTCTTTATATTAGTCTTCCAAGCTGAAAAACGTCGGAAAAACATTTTTATTTTACTTTGGGCTATATACTTGTCACCTTCGGACAATATGGGTGTCATACAAGCTATATTCAGTTATGTATGAGTTGCAATGAGGAAACAACTATGCAAGCTGAGAACATAGTAAAGGGATCAAAAGAAGAGATTCCTAGTATCGAATGCTCCCCATTTCTTCAGCTGAAGACTTCCAGCTGAGAATAAGAGAAGCAGAACCATGGGGTTTGGAAGATAGGCAGTGTCTAGCAAGACCTGAACACAGTTTTCTGAATATAATTAGGTTGAAAAAGCTCTTAAGGCTTAGTGATTTATATGCTCTAAGCCTAGGCATGCATTACATAGCCAAAACAGTTTGCAAATAGAGGAAAATGGTAGGGAAGAGTTTCTACTTTTCTACCTTGTACAGATATCTGTGAATGGAATTTTACAAGACAAATTTTTAAAATACCAAAGGATGGCATGGTTTGCTATAGGTATTACAACGTAAACTGTGATTTCACATCTCTCAATTCACTTCAAATCATGAATGCTGCCAGCTATGTGGTTTGCTTATTCAGGTTCAAAAGAGTTACAGCTGAATCTCTATTTAAATTTGGCAGGATTCTACAAAGTCAAGAAAGGCAATTGGACAAACTCCATGTCCAATCCATCTGCTTAAACTGTTTACTTATGGTAACAGCATACACATGTCTCATGTTACTGATAAACCACAGAAAGCTTCTGGGATGCTGTTACTATCCAAACTTAAATGTAATGTTTATCATCACAAAGTAATGAGAAAAGTCAATGCAAATACAGATCATGTTCACTTGGACGAAATTTAATACAATGGTAAAAACAAGGAAAATGCTTTTGCACATGTAAGAGTTTTTAAACTCTTATTTGAAATAACTGAACATTTCTTCAACAAAAGTATCTTTTATTTGGAGAAATTTATTTTATCTTAAATTCTAAAAATTTATTATTAAACATGAACATACAGAAAAGTCAGAAAAATTAGCAAACATGTATGAACAAATTAAAGAATAATTTTAATTTGAACACGTGTAACCAGTATCCAGTCAAGGAAAAGAGAACTAGAAGCACTTAAGAAGCCACCTATATGATTTTTTCTGATCACACATCCCACCCTTCTCTCTGAACAATTACCATCCTGATTTTTAGGAAATTTCTTCTTCTGTTTTCTTTATAGTTTTACCACCTATGTGTATACCCCAAAACAATATAGGTCCTTTTGTCTTTTGTTGAACTTTATATGACTAGAAGTTGTAGTAGCAAATACATTTTTTGCTGACTTGTTTCACTCAAGAGTTTGTGAGATACATCCATATTGTTATCCATAGACGTAGCTGACTCATTTTTATTGTTGAATAATAGTCCGTTACATGAACATACCGTAATTTGTATCTCCAGCTGTTGATGGATTCTTGGGCTATTTTCCATATGTGGTGATCACAAACAATGCTGCCATTGAATATTTGTGTACATCTTGCCTGGTGCATATATGCATTGTTTTCCAGAGTATATACCTAAAAGTGAAATATGATAACACATGTCTACAAATTTAGTAGAGAATAGCGGACTGTTTGCTGCATGGTAGGGTCAGCTGATGTTATCACAAACAGAGATCTTTGCCATTACTTGGTATTTTCAATCCAATTTTTGTCATTATGATAAGTGAATCATGTTATCACGTTGAATTTTTAATTTGAATTGTCCAGATTACTAAAGAGTTGACTATCTTCACATTTATTTTTTAGCTATTTGGATTTCTTTCAGAATGCCCATTACCCTACTGGTTTTGTTCGTGTTTACATCTCATTAATTTGTAGGAATTCCTTATATACTCTGGATGCCACTCTTATGTTGATTATAGATATAAAAAATATTCTTCGCTTCTAATGCTTGTCTTGTTACTCTCTTCGTGGTGTCTTTTGATGAACAAAAGTTCTTATTTTCAATGCAGCCCAATTTATCAAGTTTCCCTTTATCGTTAACTTCTCTTCTGTCCTTTTCTTGTCCAGGCAAAACTCTGAGGTAAAGAGGAGATTAGTCTATATTATCTTCTAAAAATTAGTTTTTTCTTTTTATACGTAGATCCATCTGGAATTAATTTTTTTTGTTTATGATGTGCGATAAAAGTTACATTTTTTAAAAAACAAGGATATTCAATCATTATAGCATTATTTGCTAAATAGAGCATACTTTCCCACAATGCTTTGTGATGCTTTTTTCCATATGTGCATAGACAAGTGCCTCACATGTCACGAATCAAGCATATACATACAAATGGGACTGTTTATGAATTCAATTATGTTCCATTCTTCTTTTTCTCCATCTTATCTCCAATAGTATACTATCCTAATTACTGTGGCTTTATAAAAAGTGTTTATACTTGGTAGAGCAAATCTTCCCATATTGTTCTCCCCCATCCCTACACAAGTCTTGCTCTGTCGCCCAGGATGGAGTGCAGCAGCATAATCTTGGCTCACTGCAACCTCCGCCTCCTGGATTCAAGCGATTCTCCTGCCTCAGCCTCCCAGGTAGCTGGGGTGAGCATGCACAACCACACCTGGCTAATTTTTGTATTTTTTAGTAGAGACGGGGTTTCGCCATGTTGGCTAGGCTGGTTTTAAACTGCTGTTCTCAAGTGATCCACCCACCTCAGCCTCCCAAAGAGCTGGTCGTATTGTTCTGTTTCAGCAGTGTTTTGGAGACTGTTTCATTAGGTCTTTGAAATTCTGTATTTTAGAATCTGCACCTAATTACTGGAAAGTGTTGGAATTTTAAATAAGATTTCACTAAATCTACAAATAAGTGTGGTCAGAAAAGACAAAAATACCACAGTGAGTTTTCCAATCCATAAACATTATAGATTTACTCCTATTTAATATTTGATTATATATAAATATAATTGATTTCTATATCCTGCCCTTGGTTTAGTAGCCTTGTTAATCTAACTTATTTGTGCCAATATTTATCTGTAAATTATTTTAAATTTTCTATGTATAACATATTATTTGCTAACAATGACTATTTCACTTTTTCTCTCAAATCTTACAAGTTTTGTTTATTTATTTTTCCACTAGTTAGAACCTCAATTTTAAGCATAAGTGTGGACAGCAGGTATTCTCCTTTTGTAAACAATTTCAAAGGGAAAATTTTCAACATTTCACCAGTAAATATTGTTTTGCTATAATTTTTTTTTGGTAGACTAAATTTGTCAGATTAAGGAAATTCCATTCTATTCCAGGTTTACTATTCCAGGTTTACCAAATGCTTTTGCTGCATCTTTTGAGATTTTTTTTCTTCTGTTAATATGACATATCATAATTTTCTGAAGTTTATATCCTTCTTTTATTTTTTATTATTTTTAAAAATAAGTTCTGGGGTACACATGCAGATTGTGCTGGATTCTTACATGTTACAGGTCCCATGGTGGTCTGCTGCATCCCTCCCACTGTCATCTACATTAGGTATTTCTCCTAATGTTATCCCTCCCCAATACCCCCATCCCCTGCTATCCCTCCCCTACCCTCACCACTCCCTAACAGGCTCCAGTGTGTCATGTTCTCCTCCCTGTGTCCATGGGTTCTCATTGTTCAACACCCACTTATGAGTGAGAACATGCGGTGTTTGGTTTTCTGTTGTGTCTGTTTACTGAGAATGATGGTTTTCAGCTTCATCCATGTCCCTGCAAAGGACATGAAGTCATCCTTTTTTTTTTTTGGCTGCATAGTATGCCATGGTGTATATGTGCCATATTTTCTTTATCCACTCTATCACTGATGGGCATTTGGTTTGGTTCCAGGTCTTTGCAATTGTAAACAGTGCCACAATGAACATATGTGTGCATGTGTCTTTATAACAGAATGATTTATAATCCTTTGGGTATATACCCAGTAATGGGACTGCTGGGTCAAATGGTATTTCTATTTCTAAGTCCTTGAGGAGTCACCACACTGTCTTCCACAATGGTTGAACTAATTTACACTCCCACCAACAGTGTAAAAGCGTTCCTATTTCTCCATACCTTCTCCAGCATCTGTTATCTCCTGATATTTTAGTCATCGCCATTCTAACTGGCGTGAGATGGTATCTCAATGTGGTTTTGATTTGTATTTCTCTAATGACCAGTGATGACGAGCATTTTTTCATACGTTTGTTAGCCACATAAATGTCTTCTTTTGAAAAGTGTCTGTTCATATCCTTCGCCCACTTTTTGATGGAGTTGTTTTTTTCTTGTAAATTTGTTCCAGTTTTTTGTAGACATATCCTTCTTATATTCTTCCCTTTATTTTCTGTATCTTTTTCTCTCCATGCTCGGTATGGATTCTTTCTTATGCTCTATCTTCCAGTGTATGGTATATTCTACTGTTACCTCATCTATAATTTTTGTAATTTTTATTACTAAAATGTTCAGTTCTCAAATTCTGATTTTTTCTCAAATGTGCTAGATATCTTTAATAAATAATGATTATATCTTTGATCATGGTAAGCACAGTTCTGAAGCATCTATGGGTCTGTTTCTATTGGAGTTTATGAATGTTTTCTTGTCCCTTTGTATGCTTAATCACCTTATTCTGCCAAATAATGCATTTGAAATTTATTTTATTGAGATAATTTGAGACTTAAGTTGCTATTATTTTTCTCCAAAATAAATTTTCCAATTGCTTCTGTTAGCCACCTGGGGTATTAGCAATTTAAGATCATTTAAATCTTTTTTTTTTCAGCGATTTGGATTTTCCCAGCCACCTACATGATTTGAAATTGAGTTGTCTGTGTAATGACTGGTATACTTCCTCTCTTCCCTCTTTCCTTGTACAGTCCTTTAAGATCCCAAACCAAAATGTGAATTTTCTGCCACAGTCCCTACAACTGATTATCTTAGATGCCACATTTATTTTCTCACCAGTCCTGCAAATAATGTCAAAAGTACTAATCAAACTAATCTCCATTTTTTTTGGATTATCAATGGTACCTAGTCCCAAAATGCCAATTGCTGGATCTTGGTCCAGTAATTATTTATTACCCTGTTTGTATTTCAGTTTTATCTCATATTTTATCTAGTTTTTTTTGTCATCAGTGGGAGGATAGTCCTGAATTATCTACTGTCACTATTGCCAAGTCTATTCTATAGAAATTTTCAAGCTTGCCTTTTACTTCCTCAGAAGACAAGTATAGTTTTATAATCTGTTACTAGTAATAACAGAGGCTTGCAGTTCTAGTTTCTCCTTGCTCATCATGACTGACTGACTTTTGGGCTTATCTTTTCACTATGGCTATGTGTCCTTGTAAAATTATTTAACAGAAATTATCTGAGGACTAGAATGAAGGTGTCTTCTTCCAATGAGGATTTGTATTCTCTTCTGCTTGGTTCCTAAGGACACCACAAATCAATCTAGGACAACTTTAAACTCAATTCACCATTTGAAATAATACAGATGATGTGAATTTGAGCAGCAAATCTATGCCAGGGGCTGGAATATGGGTATAAATTCTGCATTGTGCCAAGGTACCTTCTTCATAGTCCTCAGGGAGGGATGAGAAGGTTCATGATTATGTGATGGAGTAGGCTGATGTGGTCTTATCTTTATGAAAGAAAAATCAGAAAAATCTCCTATTTGACCTCATGCCCTAGGCAGCCCTAAGAACTTTTACTTTCATCACCTTACACTTTCTAAATTCTTGCTTTTTCTTTGGATTGGGAATTCTTTAATTTCTTCCTAGCTCTTTGCTGCTTTCAAGAAAACTGCTTTCTTCCCCACCCAGCATTTTCAGATGTTTTTCTTGGGAGTGGTGGTACCAGTACTCTAGACCGAAGTATGTTAATAAACAGAAGTAGCTTTATATTTTTTTAAAACATAACACATAAAAAAAGCTTAGAGACTTTTAATTTCTGAATGAAGTCAGAAAACCCAAAAAACCAGAAGGGACCAAAAATGTGCAATAAGTGCTGCAAAACCCAGGTCTCCTCAGTTTCCTGACCCCTTCCATGACAAGAGCATTTCTATACATCGCAAGTCTAACCCGTTAAGTCTAAAATAGTTCTCAAAACTTTAGAAAAATTATCTAAAGAAACACTTTGTCAAGTATTAGTTGAAAGCATCTGTGTTTTGAGGTCTATGTTAAGCAAACAAAGACCTCCAGATTCATCTCTCACCATTCCTCCATTAGTGCTTACACTTGCCCAGGTTCTTCCAGTCCTACCTTGTCTCTTCTATACTGTCTTCAAATATCCTTCACTGGGTACCTGGCTTTGGCTCTAATGAGTTTGTTACTCCAGGCAGTTTTCCAAACAAAAAGGAATGGTTATTTACAATTCCTAGACTGAAATCATAAATATGACCTGCTGAATTACACTAAAATGTCAGTATTACTCTACAGAAGTCTTCATAAAGTAAGTGTGTCTTGGCTAGGTAAAAAGGATTTTAGTTATAAAAGTAGCAAAAGGATCTTATTGTAGGTAAGTCTAAATTCTTAGGTGGTCTTGCAGTGTATACTCTGAGGACAGCTTTACAGCAAGGTTCCTGACACAGACCATTTAGACTGGGAGCCAGACAACATTTTTCTCCCCCAAATTATAAGAAATCAGTGGTATTTCAGTAAATTGCCCCTTTGTGAATTAAATAACTTTAGTTACATTTTCATACTGAATACGTTTCTTATACAGATCATTTTGCCTTTTCCTCAAAAGTTCTATTACTTTAATCTAAAACAATATTCATGAGATAAGATACATGCAGCAGTGTCTTCAAGCAATTATCTTTTAATTCAAAGTACTCCCTCTTTACAAAAATAATCAAGGCACATGATATCTTTAAATACTTCATTCAGCAAATGTATGACAACTACCAGTTTCTGAACCTCTGACACCCTGAAAGGGACGTGTTACACACAAGAACTGACTTTACAGCTCTGCCACAATGCCACCTGAATATGCTGCTTTCGATTCCTCCAGACGATTGTCCAATGCCAAAATGTAGATGAGCACTATCTTGTAAAGTTGATCATTCATATGCTTGATAACCGCACAATTCCACCACTGAGGCATATGCCCTAGACTAGAGCAGTGATTCTCAAAATATGGTCTTGGACTAGCAACATCAATACGACTTAGGAATTGTTAGAAATACAAATTTTCTGGACCCACCCTAAACTTTTTAAATCAGAAATCCAGGGGGAGAGGCCCAGCAATCTGTGTTTTAACAAGTCCTCTAGACAATTCTGATGGAAACAAAAGCCTGAGACTCTCAGCTTTAAAGAAATTCTTGTTTATTTACTATGATACAAGAACGTTTGCGCAGCACTGTTTGACCATGCTTGCGTGTGTGCGCACGCACTCGCTCTCTCTCTCTCTCTCACACACACACACACACACACATTCTGAAATGTTCATTGTCAGGAGAATAGATTTATAAATTGTAGTATTAACACAATGAAGAACTCACTCTACAGCAGAGAAACGGAATGAAAAACAGCTATATTTATAAGGCTAAACAAAACTTAGAACCATAATTTTGACTGAAAAAATAATTGTAGAGGTCTATGGTAATGGTATTTTATGAAGGTCAAAACCAAGTAACATTATTTAACAATATATGTACGTGATAAAGCAATAAAGCTATTTCTATAAAACAATAATACACCTTGAATTCTATACAGTATTTCCTTTAGCGGAATCATGGATCATACTGGGAATCATAAATGTAGTGGTAACAATCTTACCCCTAAATTGTGTGGTAAGTTCACAGCTGTTCACTGTATTAGCATTATTTTTTATTACTATTTTTTTTGTATATACCAAATACATAATAACCTTTAAACTCAGGGAACAGGAAAAAAAAGAAAACTATAGCTAATAAATGAAAGTGGTCATTACTTTAAACAGAAAATTAGAAACCACCTAAATGTTATATATTATGTAAAATGTGATATGTTCATTCCATTAAAGATTTGTAAAGACATGATAAAGTATTTATAATAAAATTAGCCAGATAAAATAATGTAAAAAAAAAATTCCAATAAAAGGTTCAGAAGAAAACACAATAAAGTGTTATCAGTTGATATTACAGGGAGTTTTCTTTCTTCTTTGTATATTTAACATTTTTCTATAGTGAATAATAAATACTTTAAAAATCACTGAGGATGTTTAAACTATAACTGAGATATTTAATGGTTCTAAGTCATTAAAGAAAACTGCCAAACCTACTGGAATCAGGGATATCGGTGTTTTTGTAGAAATCTGGTTGTGATTTATGAGGTTTTATAATTCAAAGTATTCCATTTTCTGCCATAAAGTCATACATCTTTATTATTGTGACTCCTGACAAAATAATTTCAGTTTGTTTGTGTGGGGAAAACATGACTGAGGAAACTATGACCTAAAGAGGACTTCAATTCAAAAAAACTGAAAACAGCTTCAATTAAACAACTGAAAAGTATAAAAAAAAAAAAATCACCTATTATTGACTCGCTTTAGAAAACACAGAAGAAAGGCACATAATGAGTTTGCCTTATAGTTCTACGTACTATCACAGTGAGAAAGGATTACAAAGATTAAGGTTCAAAAGCCAGAGATTAGTTACACACCTCTTTTTCCAGTATTCTAGTGATCTCTCCTAGGGTCCGATCCAAAGCAGATACTTTACTGTTTGCCCATGAGCCACTGTCTTGTATTTGCAGTTGTTTTAGAAGATCTTTGGCTAATCGCTGAAGCCTTTAATACCAAATGAAAGGAAAGAATGACATTAATGAATTAGACTATAATACTTCATTTTCCAAAACACTTTGAAACACAAGTTACTTTCAGTATTGTATCTGAAAATGCTTCACAGAGTACCTGAGGGAAGAAAAAACCAGACAACTAATAAAGCTGGTGTTATTTTATATTCATGACCACCAATCTACTCTTCATGGAACAAAACAGAACTAGAGGGCAGTATTATCAATCTACAGGATTAGCTAGAGCAATTGACGCCATTAGTTTCTGTATAATTCTTAAACTGGAACAGAATTAGGAATGGAGAGAAGGTGAGAGGATGATAGCAGAGGAAATGAGTATAAGAACCTGAGCAGGTTTTTACATTTTGATTTAAATCTTCAAATAGGCTTGGATATTATTAGCTTTATAAACTCTCAGAATGCTGAACTTCTAAATGTTTGTTTACAGGCAGTTTGGGGATTATCTGCTACTGCTCATGTCATTTACTTAGAAAACAGAACACTTATTTGCTTTTCACCAAGAAATACCACATTATATCTGAACTGTAAGAGTCTATTCAGATCACCGTGTGCAATACTTCTTTGTGGCCCCTACCTGGTTTCATGCACCTCACTCTTGGAGCATCCCTCCTCTGCTTTCCACTTATCTGCTTGAGCATCCACTAACAGATGCTCATCAGATCTCCCCACTTTCCCTTTATATATCATCCCCAGTGCCTTACTGAAATTTTTATCTGTGGTAGATTCCACGCTACATCATTATAATCATTTTCTTGCAAATGTCCTACATTTCCTCTCTGTTGTTCTGTTATTTACTCTTATTAGACAAACCCCAGAAGTGGTAATGTTTGTTTAGCTCTTACTATGGGCCAGGCACCACTCTCAGTGTCTTGCATGCATTAATTTCTTTAGCTGGATTAATGAAAACAACTGCCAGACTTTTCCATTTCTGAACCTGGGCAGGGGGAAAAGTAAGATCATGCAAAAAACTGGTAGGATTACGATTCAAGATCTTACTAAATCTCTCTAGGGTGCTCATTCTCCCACTGTCCACAAAGATTTGCTTCATAGATTCCCCACTCTCTTCAAAACTCCACCCTTTCCTTTCTCTCTCTTGCTTTCATAAGATGATGCTACATTTCACAGAGAAAACAGAAGTTATTGGAACAAGAAAATTTTCACTTTCAGCCATAAAATCTACAAACTTACCTGCATTTCACCCAACCTCTTCTTTGTTCCTCTTATTACAATCATTCCTTCCAGGCAGGACTAATCTCACAACATAGGATGTATGCATGAGTTCTTTCTAGATCTAGAGATCTAGATCTCTAGAAAAAACCCGCTCTCCCTTCTTCCTGTTTCAGGTCTTTCTGCAAATGTTCTTCATCTTTTCCTTCTGAAATGCTTCCTCCACTCCCACATTACCTAGAACACTACTATTTATCCCTCAGCTCTTAGCACAAACAATACCTGCTCTGATTTGACTATTTCTTTAAAGCACTTATCACAAGAGAATTAAAAATACTTATTGAACTAACTTTAATGCATGCTTCTCCCATGCAAAGCTTTACAAGGGAATTTCCTGAAGTGATAGAAATGTTCTGTATCTGCACTGTCCAACATGGTGGCTAGAAGCTACTGTATTGAACAGTGGAGAAGCAGAGTATTAACTTAATGAGAGAGGTGGTTGTCTATCTGTTCACTATCCTTATCATGTAACATGCTACTTATACAGAAGTACACTCATTAGATAGTTAATGAATTAATGTGCTACAGAGAAAATTGCTTCTTTCCATTAATTCTAACAATATCTAGACCATGGATGGTGGCTCATGCTTATAATTCCAGCACTTTAGGAGTTCAAGGCAGGAGGCTCACTTGAAGCTAGGAATCTGAGATCAGCCTGGTTAACAAAGTAAGACTCAGTCTCTACAAAAAATTAAAAAATTTAAACTTAGCTGGCCATGGTGGCGTGCACCTGCAGTGCTAGCTACTCAGGAGGCTGAGGTGGGAGGACTGTTTAAGCCACGGAGTTCCAAACTGCAGTGAGCTATTATTACACCACTGTACTCTAGCCCAGGCAAGAGAGTGAGACCCCCATCTCTAAAAAAATAATAATAAACAACTGAATAGATTACAAAATACTTTCATGTACATGATCTTATTTAATCCTCTCAACAACACTGTCCATTAAGTATTATACCTATTTGAAAAAATGCAAAAACTGAGGCAGAGCAAGATGGCCAAATAGCTTTCACAGATTGTCTTTCCTGCAGGAACACCAAACTGAACAACTATCCACATAAAAAAGTACCTTAATAAGAACCGAAAGTCATGTGAATCACCACAGTACCTGGTTTTAACTTAATATCACTGAAAGAGGCATTGAAGAGGACAGGAAAGACAGTCTTGCAATGCTGATGCCACGCCTCCCCCATCCCTCGGTGACCACCCTGTGGTACAGAGAGAGAATCTATGCACTTGGGAGAGAGGAAGCAAGGTGACAGTGACAGTGGGACTTTGCTTTGGAAATCAGCTCTAGCCGGTCATGGGGCAAAGCAACGGACAGAATTCAGCTGGCACCCACAGAGAGAGCATTTAGACCAACCTTAGAGAGAGGGGAATCGCCCATCCCAGCAGTCAGAAACTGAGTTCCAGCAAGCCTTGTTACTTCAGGTTAAAGTGTTCTGAGGGCCGAGATAAACTTGAAAGGTGGTTTAAGCCACAAGAACTGCAATTCCTGGGCAAGTCCTGGTGTTGGGCTGGGCTCGAAGCCAGTGGACGTGTGAAGGAATGGGACCTACGAGACCAGCCAGGGCAGCCAAGGGAGTGTTTGCACCACCGCTCCCTCGACCCCAGGCGGCTCACAACTCTGGTACAGACTGCTTCCCCATGCTTGGGGAGAGGGAGGAGTCAAGAGGACTCTGTGCCAGGCACAGTGGCTCAGTCATATGATCCCAGTGCTTGGGATGCTGAGGCCAGAGGCAGCGGCTCAGTCACACGATCCCAGTGCTCGGGATGCTAAGGCAGGAGGGTCTCTTGAGCCCAAGAGATTGAGACTAGCCTGGGCAACATGGTGCAAGCCCCCAAAACACAAAAATTAGCTGGGTATGGTGCCACACACTTGTAGTCCCACCTACTTGGCAGGCGGACGAGGCAGGATGGATTGAGTGTTAAAGGTCAAGGCTGCAGTGAGCTACGATCATGGCTGCACTCTAGCCTGGGTGAAAGAGCAAGACCCTGCCTCAAAAAAATTTTTTTTTTAAAAAGAAGACTTTGTCTTCCAACTTGGAAACCAGCTAAGCCACAGTAGGACAGAATAACTGGGCAGAATCCTGAGGCTCCCATTCCAGTTCCTAGATCCTGGATGACATTTTTAGACATATCCTGGGCAAAAAGGGAATGGAGTACCTGAAAGGGAATGACCCAGTCCTGGAAGGATTTGTGACCTGCTGATGAAATAGTCCTTGGGCCCTGAATAGTTACCAGTGGTACCCAGGAAGCACTCACCAAGGGCCTTGGGTGAGACGCAGAGACATGCTGGCTTCAGATGGGATACAGCACATTCCCCGCTGTGGTGGCTACAGGGAGAGATTCCTTCTGCTTGAGAAAAAGGGAAGGAAGAGCAAGGGAACTTTGTTTTACAGCTTAGGTAACAGCTTGGCCAGTCGGGTAGAGTACCAGGCGGCTTCTTGAGGTTCCTGATTCCAGGCCTTGGCTCTTGAATGGTACTTCTGCAGCTGCCCTGGGTCATAGGGGAGCCACTGTCCTGAATGGAGAGGCCCAGGCCAGGCAGCATTCACCACAAGCTGAATGAAGAGCCCTTGGGTTGAGTGAACATTGGCAGTAGCCAGGCAGTACCCACCATGGGCCTGGGGTGGTGGTGGCCACAGGAAGAGACTTCTCTGACTATAGAAAGGGGAGGCAAGAGTGGGACGGACTTTGTCTTGTGGTTTGGGTGTCAGCTCAACCACAATAGAACAGGGCACCGGGCTGATTCCTAAGGTTTCTGACTGTAGGCCCTGGCTCCTTGGATGGCATATCTGGACCTGCTTGGGCCAGGCAGAACTTGCTGCACTGAAGAGAAAGACATAAGCCTGGCTGGCTCTGCCACCTGCTGACTGTGGAGCACTAGGGGGACTTGAGCAAACAAAGGTGGTAGCCAGGCAGTGGTTACTGTGGGCCCTGGGCAAGACACAGTACTCTGCGCTTCAGGTCTGACCTAGCACAGGCCCAATGGTGGTAGCTACAGGGGTGCTTGTGTCAAACCTCATCCAGCTGCAAGCAGCTCAGCACAGAGAGAGAGACTCCATTTGTCTGGGAGAAAATAAGAGAACAAGAATCTCTGCTGGTTGTCCAGAAGATTCTTCTGGATCTTATCCAAGACCACCAAGGCAGTACCTCTATGAGTCTACAAGAGCCACAGTGTTACTTGGCTTGGGGTTCCCCCTACTGCAGATATAGCTACAGTGACCAATAATTTAGGTTTCAACACCCAAGTCTCTTTGGATACCTGGAAAGCGTTCCTAAGAAAGACAGGTATAAACAAGCCCACACTGTGAAGACTACAATAAATACCTAACTCTTCAATGCCCAGAGACCTACGAACATCCAACATGACCTCATCTAATGAGCTAAATAAAGCACCAGGGGCCAATTCTGGAGAAACAGAGAAATGTGACCTTTCAGGCAGAGAATTCAAAATAGTTGTTTTCATGAAACTCAAATTCAAGATAACACAGAGAAGGAATTCAGAATTCTATCGAATAAATTTAACAAAGAGATAAAAATAATTAAAAATAATCAAGCAGATTTTCTGGAGTTGAAAAATGTGGTTGACCTACTGAAGAATGTATCAGAGTCTCTTACCAGCAGAAATGATCAAGCAGAAGAAAGGATTAGTGAGCTTGAAGACAAGCTATTTGAAAACAGTCAGAGGAGACAAAGAGAAGATAGAGAGAAAGACCAGGCAGAAAGTTTACTCAAAGACATAATCACAGTACTTGGGAAACCTAGAAAAAGATATCAATCATCAAGTACAAAACAATTATAGAACACCAAGCAGACTTAACCCAAATAAGACTACCTCAAGGCATTTAATACTCAAACTCCCAAAGGTCAAGGTTTTAAAAAAGCATTCTATAGAGGCCAGGTGCAGTGACTCATGCCTGTAATCCCAGCACTTTGGGAAGTCGAAGTAGGTGGATCATCTAAGGCCAGGAGTTTGAGACCAGCCTGGCCAACATGGAAAACCTCATCTCTACTAAAAATACAAAAATTAGCTGGGTATGGGGGCACACACGTAATCCCAGCTACTCGGGGAGCTGAGGCATGAGAATTGCTTGAACCTGGGAGGCAGAGGTTACAGTGAACCAGGATTATATCACTGCATGCCAATCTGGGAGACAGAGTGAGGCTCTATCTCAAATAAAATAAAATAGCATTCTTAAAGCAAGAAAAAAGAAATAACATAAAACGGAGCCGCAATCTGTCTGTGGCAACAGACTTTTCAGTGGAAACTTTAAAGGCCAGGAGAGAGTGGCATTTTATTATTTATTTAACATGCTGGAGGAAAAAAACTTTTATTTGAGAATACTATATCCAGCAAAAATATCCTTCAAACATGAAGGGGAAAAAAGACTTCCCCAGAAAAACAGAAGCTGAGGGATTTCATCAACACAGGACCTTTCCTATACGAAATGCGAAAGAATTCTTCAATGTCAAAGAGAAGGATATTAATGAGCAATATAAAATCATCTGAAGGTACAAAACTCACTGGTAATAGTAAGCACATAGAAAAATACTATTATAGCACTGTAATTGTGGTATGCAAACTTTATATTGTGAGTACAAAGACTAAAGGATCAACCAATCAAAAACAGTAACTACAACAATGTTTTAAGACATAGTACAAGAAGTTATGAATAGAAACAACAAAAAATAAAAAAAAAGAGGGATAAAGTGTCGAGTTTTTATTAGTTTTCATTTTGCTTGTTATTTAGTTTGTTTATGCAATTAGTGGTAAGTTGTCATTAGTTTAAAATAATGGGTTATAAAATATCAATTGCAAGCCTTGTAGTAACCTCCAACCAAAAGCCACATAACAGATATATAAAAAATAAAAAGCAAGAAATTAAAACACTATAAGAAAGACAGAAAGGAAGAAAAGAAGGAAAAAAAAGACCTCAAAATAACCAGAAAACAAATAACAAAATGACATGAGTAAGTCCTTATTTATCAATAACTGAATGTAAATGGAATAAGCTCTCCAATCAAAAGACACGTAATGGCTGAATGGATTGAAAAAAGAAAATCCAACTATTTGTTGTCTACAAGAAATACACTTCTCCTATAAAGACAAACAGACTGAAAATAAAGGAAGGGAAAATGATATTACATGAAAATGGAAAACAAGTAGCTATACTCATATCAGACAAAATACATTTCAAGACAAAACTACAAAAAGAGACAAAGAATGTCATTATACAATGGTAAAATGGTCAATTCAGTAAGAAAATATAACAATTATAAATATATATGCACCCAATACTGGAGCACCCAGATATGTAAAGCAAATATTACTAGAACTAAAGAGAGAGACAGACCCCAATACAGTAATAGCTAGAGACTTTAGCGTCCCATTTTTAGCACTGGACAGATCATCCAGACAGAATATCAACAAAGAAACACTGGATTTAATCTATACCACAGACTAAATGGACCTAATATATATTTACAGAACATTTCATCTAATGGTTGAAGAATATACATTCCTCTCCTTAGCACATGGATCATTCTCATGGACAAACTATGCGTTAGACCACAAAATAAGTCTTAAAATATTCAAAAAACCTAAAATTGTATCAATAGTCTTCTCTGACAAAACAAGAATAAAACTAGAAATCAATAAGAGGAATTTTGGAAACTATACAAACACATGGAAATTAAACCACATGGTACTGAATAAACAGTGGGTTAATGAAGATGTTGAGAAAAAAATTAATATTTTTCTTAAAACAGCTGTGTGTGGTGGCTCATGCCTGTAATCCTAGTGCTTTAGGAGGCTGAGATGGAAGGGCCCCTTGAATTCAGGAATTCGACACTAGCCTGGACAGGAAAACAAGACTCCCATCTCCACACATAAAAAAAATCTTGAAAAATATTATAATGGAAATATAACATATCAAAACCTATAGAATACAGTGAAAGCAGTACTAAGAGAAAAGTTTATACCTACAAGCATTTATATCATAAAAGTAGAAAAACTTCAAATAAAAAACCTATAGCTACATCTTAAAGAACTAGAAAGGCAAGAGCAATCCAAACCCCAAATTAGTAGAAGAAAATAAATAATAAAGATCAGAACAGAAATGAATGAAATTGAAAGAAAATAATACAAAAGATCAGTGAAAAGTTGGTTTTTTTAAAAGATAAGCAAAATCAACAAACTTTTAGTCAGACTAAGAAAAATACCCAAATAAATAAAATCAGATGTGAAAAAGGAGACATTATAATCAATACCACAGAAATACAAAAGATCATTAGAGGCTACCATGAGCAACTATATGCCAATTAATTGGAAAGCCTAGCAGAAATAAATAAATTCCTACACATACACAACCTAACAAGACTGAACTATGAAGAAATCCAAAATCTGAAAAGACTAAGAACAACTAATGAGACTGAAGCCATAATAAAAAGTCTCCCAGCAAAAAAAAGTCCAAGACCTGATAGCTTCACTGCTGAGTTTAACCAGATATTTAAAGAAGTAATATCAATCCTACGCAAACTATTTTGAAAAGAGGAGGAGGGAATATTTTCAAACTCATTCTAGGAGGTCAGTATTATCTTGATACCGAAACCAGACAAAGACACACACACAAAAAGAAAACTATAGGTCAATATCCCTGATGAATACCAATATAAAAATCCTCAACAAAATACAAGCAAATGGAATTCAACAACACATTAAAATGATCATTCATCATGACCAAATGAGATTTATCCCACAGATGCAAGGATGGTTTGACATAGACAAAGCAAACAATGTGATACATCATATCAACAGAATGAAGAACAAAAACGATATGATCATTTCAATGGATGCTAAAAAAGCCTTTGTTTTTGTTTGTTTGGAGACAAGAGTCTCACTCTGTCACCCAGGCTGGAGTGCAATGGTGCGATCTTGGCTCACTGCAACCTCTGCCTCCTGAGTTCAAACCATTTTTGTGCCTCAGCTTCCCAAATAGCTGGAACTACAGGTGCACATCATCATGCCCAGCTAATTTTTTGTATTTTAGTAAAGACGAGGTTTCACCATGTTGCCCAGGCTGGTCTCAAACTCCTGAGCTCAGGCAATCTGCCTGCCTCAGCCTCCCAAAGTGCCAGGATTACAGCTGTGAGCCAACATGCCCAGCCTGAAAAAGCATTTTATAAAATTTAACAACTTATTCATGATAAAAACCCTCAAAAAACTGTGTATAGAAGGAACATACCTCAACACAATAAAAGACACATTTATGACACAATCAGAGTTAGTATACTGAACAGAGAAATACTGAAAGCCTCTCCTCTAAGAACTGAAACAAAACAAGGATGCCACTTTCACCACTGTTATTTAACATAGTACTGGAAGTCCTACCTAGAACAACTGGACAAGAAAAAGAAATGAAGGGCATCCAAACTGAAAAATAAAAAGTCAACTTATCCTTCTTTGCAGATGATATGATCTTATGTTTGGAAAAACCTGAAGATTCCACCAAAAAACCATTAGAACTAATAAACAAATTCAGTAAATTTTTAGGATACAAAATCAACACATGAAAATCACTAGCATTTCTACATGCCAACAGCAACCAATCTGAAAAAGAAGTCAAGAAAGTAATTGTTTTTACAATAGCTTCAAATAAAATAAGATACCTAGAAGTTAGCCAAATAAATGATCTCTACAATGAAAACTATAAAACACTGATGTAAGAAACTAAAGAGGACACAAATAAATGGAAAGATATTCCATGCTCATGAAATGAAAGAATGAATGTTGTTAAAATGTCTATGTTATCCAAAGTAATCTACAGTTTCAATGCAATCTCTATCAAAATACCAATGAAATAGGTATTTTTCTATTTTACGTAAATCAAAAAAGCAATCCTAAAATTTTTTTTGCAAGTACAAAAGACCCAAAATAGCCAAAGCTGTCCTGAGCAAAAAGAATGAAACAGAAGGAATCACACTATCTGGCTTCAAAGTATACTACAAAGCCATAGTAACCAAAACAGCATGGTACTGACATAAAGACAGACACATAGTCCAGTGGAACAGAATAGAGAATCTAGAAACAAATCCTTACATCTACAGTGAACTCATTTTTGACAATGCTATCAAGAACACACATTGAGGAAAAGACAGTCTCAAGATAGTCTCTTCAATAAACGGTGCTGAGAAAACTGGATATCCACATCAAAAGAATGAAACTAGTCCCCTATCTCTTGTCATACACAAAAATCAAATCAAAGTGAATTAAAGACTTAAATCTAAGACCTTAAACTATGAAATACGACAAGAAAACACTGTAGTGGGCAGGAAAATCGTTTGAACCCGAAAGGCAGAGGTTGTGGTAAGCCAAGAGTGCACTGCACTCCAGCCTGGGCAACAGATCAAGACTCCACTAAAAAAAAAAAAAAATTCTTGAGTGTAATCCCATAAGCGTGGGCAACCAAAGCAAAAAACAGAAAAATAAGGTCACATCAAGTTAAAAAGCTTCTGCATAGCAAAGAAAAGAATCAACAAAGTGAAGAAACAACCCATAGAATGGGAGAAAATATTTACAAGCTATTCATCTGACAAAGGTTTAACACCTAGAATATGTAAGAGCTCAAAGAACGCCATAGGAAAAAGAAAATCTAATAATCCCATTTAAAATGGGCAAAATATCTGAATATACATTTTTCAAGAGAAGACATACAAACAGCACATGAGTATATGAAAAGGTGTCCAACATCATTGATATCGAAAAACGCAAATCCAAACTACAATGAGACACCATCTGACCCCAGTTAAAATGGCTTTTATTCAAAAGGCAATAACAAAGGTTGGTGAGGATGTGAAAAGGGAACCCTCATGCACTGTTGGTGGGAATGTATTACAAATTAGTAAAACCACTATGAAGGACAGTTTGGAGGTTCCTCAAAAAACTAAAAACAGAGCTACCATATGATCCAGCAATCCCACTGGTGGGTATATGCCCCAAAGAGAAGAAGTCAGTGTATCAAAGAGGTATCTGATCTCCCATGTTTACTGCAGCACGATTCATAACAGCCAAGATTTGGAAGTAACCTAAGTGTCCATCAAGAGATGAACAGATAAAGAAAATGCGGTGTATATGTACAGAATGGAGTATATTCAGCAATAAAAAGGAATGAGATCTCATCATCTACAACAACAGATGGAATGGGAGGTCATTATATTAAGTGAAATAAACCAGGTGAAGTAAGACAAACTTTACATGTTTTCACTTACACTTGGGAGCTAAAAATTAAAACAACTGTATTTACGGAGATCGAGAGTAGATCGATGGTTACCAGAGGCTGGGAAGGGTAGTGCGGAAGTGGGAGTCATTAATAAGTACAAAAATACAGTTAATTAGAATGAGTAAGATCTAATAATATTTGATACCATAACAGAGTGACTACGGTCAACAACAATT
>PVKP010019099.1:0-43079 GCA_004027715.1 Plecturocebus donacophilus
GTCCTTATAGTAGAATGATTTATAATCCTTTGGATATATACCCAATAATGGGATTGCTGGGTCGAATGGAATGTCTATTTCCAGGTCCTTGAGGAATCGCCACACTGTCTTCCACAATGGTTGAACTAGTTTACACTCCCACCAACAGTGTAAAAGTGTTCCTATTTCTCCACATCCTCTCCAGCATCTGTTGTCTCTAAATTTTTTAATGATCGCCATTCTAACTGGTCTAAGATGGTATCTCAATGTAGTTTTGATTTGCATTTCTCTAATGACCAGTGATGATGAGCATTTTTTCATATGTTTATTGGTTTTTTATGGTAGAAAAGAACATGTGCTTCCCATAGCATAGGAGGACTATAAAATCAAATTTGAAGTCAAAATTATGCACCCTGTCCTTAAATTCGTGAACTAGGGGACCAGGCTTTGCAGTTGTCAGATCCTTCATCGTTTGCAATTATGAGGTAAAGCAAAGTTAGTTAGTGGATAGATAAATCCTTTTTACTAAAAATCTCCTCTGACTATATAAAGGCACATTAGTTTTAAATCTAAATGAATCATATTATAGCTCCATTGCCCTCAAGGAATGAAGATCTGTATCAGTTTATTATTTTCCAAATTTGATTTGGCACTTTGTATCCTTTATCTTGAAGAAAGTGGCCAATGATTTGCAACCACTCGTAAAATTTAGGTCTGTGCTTGGTTGTCCAAAGACTACCAAAGAAATCAGTTGGTAAAAATGATTATGGGCTAGTCTATTCAGGATATATCTAAGCAATGAAATATGATAACTCTATTACCCATAGATAAAAATGTGTCACGTTTTTTAAAGTCATGAAATTGATATATAACACGATAAAGGTAAATTAAAAATTAGACAATATTATTTCCAGGCATAAGTCTTTATTCTGGGATAACCAAATGTATATTAGATTGTGAAGATAAGTTAGCTATATTTAATACTCAAGAGTTTACTTGTGTTAAGATATTTGTTTATTTATTTAAGTATGCCAGTTCTATTGCCAAACCTGGAGATAGGCTTTGATTCTGGTTTGAAAAACAAATTAAAAAAAAGGAGGAAACAAAAGAACTTAAATATTTTCATGCTACATTAACAAGTGTCCTACTGATAACTCTAACAGAAACTACTACACACTGAGAAAAGATCATACTTCTCTATTGCTAACCCCATATACTAACTTTTAACATCTCATGCTCATATTTAGTCCAGCATTGTTTTGGGGGTAATTTTTAGTAATTAAGCCAGCAAAAAATCTGTGTGGGCTTTAGAAAATATTATAAGTAAAAACAATAAAATTGCATTAAAATGGTGGTCCATTTATTTCAATTCAGTATAGTAAGATACTTGAGGGAGGGAATAAATATGTCAGCCCTATTGTATTTTAAGTTTATAATAAACAATGTTAAAATGGGTACATAAGCTATTCTGATTTGAAACCTACTTATCAGGTTCACATTTTAGTACAAGTGTCAGTATTTATATATTAAAATGCTGGTATCATTTACTAACAATAGAGAATGATCATTCCCACTTTATGCCTGAAGCAAATCACAGCACAAATGTCAGACTCATATAAGTGAACTTTTTTATAATAGATTTTTGATTGTTTAGAAATTGATAACTCTAGCATCACTTATTGTGTTATTTTTCCCTTTCACATTTGAGTACCCTTCAAATCTTGTCTTTATTATATAAAAGGAATTCTAAGTCTGAAATATAAAGTTAAAATAAATTTTTCTTTTCTAACAGGATAAAATTATTATATAAAAAGTTATTAGACAGATTAACCATGTACTTTCTGCCTTTTACATTCTTTATTATAACAATGCATTAGTAACAACTATAATAAAATTTTTGTAGAAATATATATAACATTCACATTAATGTCAAATGAATCCATTATGATTGACATTATTTTGATGAATACTAATTAGCTTCACAAGGCTAACCTACTCAATTTAATATTATGTTTAATTAATTATGAACTATAGTGAATCTCTAGACTAAATATGATAGTCACATGATATCAAATATGTTAATACTGATCAGTGCCTTGACCATAAATATAAACACTTAGAATGTTTTCTAATCAAGTATCAAAAAGTTGATACAAGACTTTGCATTATGTTTCAAATTATTAAAAACCCATAATATTAGTATACATGGGATACATCAATATTTTATATAATTTAGTAATCCAAATTCATATGCCCCTTTCTAACAATAACAATGATGACAATGAAGAAGATGATGGTGATAAGGAAGTATAGCTCATATACACTGACTAGCTACTATGTTCCAGCAACTGTTCTAAACTCTAGGTACTTTCTGCAACTCAACTCATTTATGAGAAATAATTCTAGAACTCTCTACCTAACTTAGATACAATTAAGAAAATGATGGCGATGCTCCTTTGCAAGAAAGGAAGACCATTAAATATTTATGAGCAGATACTTAACAGCTAGCTGTACCTGGAATTGAAGACTCCTTGGTATCATCATAGTAGATAAATGTTCATTTTCATTCAGAAAAATATTTTATCCATGAAATACCTAAACTGATATTATATTTCTCTTATATGGCAAAGAAAAAACATTTTTATGATTGCAACAGAGGTGGACTTTATATTTACATGTGATTTTTATTTGTGCATTTTTATAAATCTAACTATATCCACATAACTTATTAAGAAGTAGGTCAGAGCTGGGAGCAGTGGCTCACGCCTGTAATCTCAGCACTTAGGGAGGCCAAGGAGGGCAGATCACACGAGGTCAGGAGTTTGAGACCAGCCTGGCCAACATGACGAAACCCCATCTCTATTAAAAATACAAAAATTAGCCAGGCGTGGTGGTGTGTGCCTGTAATCCCAGCTGCTCGGGAGGCTGAGGTGGGAGAATCACTTGAACCCGGGAGGTAGAGGTAGCAGTGAGCCAAGATTGCACCATTGCTCTCCCACTCTGGGCAACAGAGCAAGACTCTGTCTTGGAGGGGTGATGCGGGGGAAAAGGTAGATCCAGATGAAAAGGCATCAACACAGTTAAACATAATCTTTTCACCTATGTTATCCAACTCCTCTCCAACACCACTCAACACCTAACCTTGAAAGATTGTTTTATTTCCAACTTAGAGTCTAACTAACATATGCTTTCTCAGCTCTACTCATCCATGCATATCTCTCTCCCTCTCTTTCTCTTTCCTTTTTGTTCCCCTGAGTCACTCTCTTCTTGATTTTTCTCTCTCTTTAAAACTTCTTTTGCTTGATTTGAGGTATAATTCAGTTTTTTCTCTCCTTTTTTTTTCTCCTTCAGTTTTTTCTCTCCTTTTCTCAACCATGCTACCCTGTAAAGATACTATCCTTCTACTTTCTCCTAAATTTTGCTAAGCTGTCAATCCAGACCTCCACAGTCACACCAGTGGAGTAATTAATCATGATCTCATCTCTTCACTCTCCTCAAACTCTCTACAGTACTTAAACTGTTGCTTAACTTCTTTCTCTTTATTTCTTTGACTTTCATAATGTTGCATCTCATGGGAATTTCCTCCTATTTCTCTAAATACTCCGTGGTTTCTCTACATGTTTAGTCCCCATACCACCCTTTAAGGTTACAGTTCTGAAAATTTAACAATAAGCTCTCATTTCTTACCTCGCAGTGTCCTGTTTCATGGTCCTGTCCACTCCCAAAATATCATTGTATCCCCTCAGGACAGAATTTTCAAACCCTAAAGCTTAGCCCTGACTTCTCTCCCAAGTCCCATGTCTTCATGTGCAGCTGATTCTTCATCATCTCCACATCAGTGTTTTACAACCACATTAAATATAAAATCTGTAATAAATGATTATGTTTTCAAAATTCACATCTACCAGTTACAATAAGCAGTATCAAAACAAAAATGTCCCACTATTCTCTCTTCTTTAGCTTTATTGATGCCATTTACAGTCCTTCAGTTACATAGGCCTAATATTTGAGAATCATATTTCATTCTTTCCATTCCCTTACCCACTACATTCATTAAGCTATAAAAATCATTTGATTTTTAGCCTTATTTCAATAAAATAACCCACATAAAAATATTCAATGGCTTCTAATTTCATAAATTCCATGTGTCATTAAGGGTTCTCCACATCCTGGGTTATATTTTTCTTTCTAGAACCATCTCTTGCCACTCCACTCTAAGTATCCTTCATCCAAATGTGGTCTTCTCCCAAACTAGCTACTTGTTCTTGTTTCCATACCATTACTCATATTGCACCCTTAACCTGACATCCCTCTTTTTACATTTATACATTCATTCATCAATTCATTTATTCAGTATGCATTTAGCAAGCACCAACGTACACATTTAAGATTCTGTTCTAGATGCTAGAGATATGATGATGAAGTAACCAATGGAGCCTATATTCTACCCTAATGGAGCCTATATTCTAGTAAGACGAAAGAAATTAAGTAAGCAAACATAATAAAATGTCAGGTTTGAAAAATAAAACACAATAATGGGATAGAGGTTATTCCCTATGATCCAACACTCACAGAAATTTTCCCTGAAAGAAGTGACATGTGACCAGCAGCCTATAGTTTGAATGATAGGACAGAGCTAGCCACATCATATTGGGATCTATATAAGCATAAAGACAGGAGCATGTGTGAGGTATATGAGGAATAGCAAGGAGACTATTGTGGCCAATGCACCTTGGATGAGGGGTTTCTAAAAGTGGTGAGAAATGAGGTCAGAGTATCTAGAAGTCAGTCCCCCAATGATATGGGCTATATAGTAAATAAATGGGTTTTATTCTAAGTGTAATGGAAACTGGAGGATTGAGAGCAGAAAAGTGATACGATTTTATTGATTTTTTAGAAGGATTACTTTGCAGGTGTGAAGATGCATAGATGGTGAGGTTGATGAAAAGGGTGAATATAGGAAATGAATTAGGAGGTTAAGGACTAGTCTAACTAAGACATGATGGTGGTTTTAACTGCAGAGATTTGGATAGAGGTGATATGAAATGAGCAAATTAAAGATTAATTTTAAAGATAGTAATAAGGAAATTCACTAATGAATTAGATGTGAGAAAAGAGAGAATGATAGTAATCCAGGACAACTCCCAAGTTTGGGGCCTGAACAACAGGATGGTTTATGGCATGTCCATCTTCTGAGATAAGAAACACTGGATAAGCTGGGCATGGTGGCACACGTCTGTAGTCCCAGCTACCTGGGAGGCTGAGGCAGGAGAACTGCTTGAAACTGGGAGGTGGAGGTTGCAGTGAGCTGAGATCACACCACTGCACTCCAGCCTGGCGATAGAGTGAGACTCTGTCTCAAAAAAATAAAGAAGAAATTCAAAAAAAAAACACTGGATAAAGGAAAAATTTGATGGGAAATCAAAAGGTCTATTTGGGACATGCTAACTGAAATAGGCATTAGACAACAAAGTGGAATTGTCTCGTAATCCCTCAGTTATGAGTCTTGAGTTAAACAGAAAGCTCGAGGCTGGTGATAACAATTTGAGTCACCAGATTTTTTTTGTATGACATTTGGAGTCATCGAACTGGATGAGATCACCCCATTCACTGTTTCCCAATCATGCCACACATTTAATTTACTGGGGGAGCTTTAAAATAAAATACTGATGCCCTCCCATCCCCATTTGCATCCAAATCTGAGCAGAGGGGTCAGAGTATTGTTAAATTTTAAAATCTTTTCTGGTCATTCTAATGTGCAATCACATTTAAGAACAACTGACTTATTGAAGTGGTGTACATAGAAGTTTCGGTACTCGATTCTGGTGCATAGGAAAATTTAAAGATCTATAAAAGCAGATTACAACAAAGGAAGCTGGAAACAAGTGGGCACCAAAACATGGGGAAAAATCTGGAGAGTAGCTTGGTGTCCCATAAGCTAAGAAAAGAACATGCTTTGAGAAGGAGGGCAGATAAATTCTATTAAATGCCACTGAAAGTTCAGTGAAGGGGAAGACTGAAAGTGTTGACCACTGGATTTGATAACGTGAAGGTAGCTATGACAAATGAGTTTAGACCATAGATGGAGATAAAAGAGTGATATCAAGAGAGTAGAAGGAGGGGAAGGAAAGAGTGCAAGTAACAACTATTAGCCACATGCATTTGTCTGTGTTTTGCCTATTATCAAAGCCTAGTTAAAAGGCGGAGCAGCCTCCTCCAAACTCACCAGCTGGAGGCAATCTCTCTATTGCATACTTTCCACTTGCCCTTATCTCTGAGATGTCAACTTGAACTATTACTCTAGTTATTTATGCATATCTTAGCTTTTTGTGGAGAAGTATCATGTTTAATTATTCTTTCTATGCCCCACAGTGATGGAATAATAGGTTCTCAGTACTTGTTAGGTCAAAATTTGAAAAAGAAAAAGCTTTGCTTGCAATATGCTGCAAAAGCAATGAATATTACTAAGGTGCCAAATGTGCAGAGCTCTAATGTCATATGCCAGAAAGGGAAGATGTTAAAATTCACTGGCTGTTTCAAGTAAATGTAAAGTATTGGGAGAGAAAGAGGACCGAAATAATCAGAGTGTTGGGGAAAAAAGGTTTCTTTAATGACCTTTACTACTGTTTTCAATATTGAGCACTATGAGGTATTAAATGGCAGTTTTGTGACAAGACACTGACCCATGTATAGATGACAACAAACCATGCCTTCTATTTTTTCTCATGCATATTGGCCGGGCGTCAATTGAACCACCAGCTCTGCTTGCAACAAGGTAATCTCTCAGGAAATGCTGAAGTTGTCCTTAAAGACTGTACGGTCATAATTTTTCTTTTGTGTGTGTTTTTTAAAATATTTTACATTTGACCACGTAGGAAAGTTTTATAAAATCTGTCTAAGTTAGTTAGTGAAAAATAGCAACCTGGAGGACATGGAGATCTTTATAAATATATATCCAGTCACGACAACATGATGGGTATTCGTGTTTGCAGTGGCTTTGAATATCCCAGAAGCATCAGTATTTACATAATTTTCTCTTTTAGTTGTCTTTGGTTTATATCCATTCATTTCACCCAAGAACAATTTTTAGCTTAAACCTTTTGTAAGTTAAATGTTTTTCAAGTATATGAACCATACATACACAGTAAGAGACCATGAGTAGATTTTTAGTTTTAAAAGTCTTATAGGACTTGATTATCTATCTCAGCCCCTTGAAGTGCTAAGCCCCCCCATATATCTGAGTATAGCTGCCTGAGCTGTCATCTCTGAATGTCTTCCCCCAGTCAACAGTCTTCTCCTAGATTGATAAATAATCACCAATGTGTAAAGCAAAGATAATTTCCTCTATTTTCCATTTTAAAAAATGAGTTGCATGAAAACTGAGCCAGAAAAAAAATTTGGAGGGTGGGGGGCTGTGCAAAAAAATTAAGAATGCATGTTTTATAAAAGAGGTCCCAAAAAAAGAAAGTAACTGCTAATTAAAACTGGAAATGAAATTTGAATGTTCCTTCTCTAAAGAAAGATAAATATATACTACTTATTTCAATATATGTTTATTTGGAAGGGTATGTTGAATCCTGTCAGTGTTTAAGAACTGTATTTCCTGAATCAGATATATGAATTTGCTTTCTGATATTTGTTGGAATCAGAGATAAAATTAGTTATTGCACAAAGTGGCATTTACTATAACTAGTGAGGAGTAAAGGGAAAATTATTAGTAGTTAGAAAAAATTTTCTAAGCTTAGACACATCTCTATTGTAAAAGAACTATTCCAAACAATGGAAAACACCCACAAAGCACATAGAAATGTTATTTTTAAGCCCTTTTTTCTAGTAAACATTCTTACGAACTTTTTTTTTTTTTTCAGAGAAGAGGTCTTGCTCTATCGCTCAGGCTGGGGGGCAGTGGCGAGATAGTAGCTCGTTGCAGCCTTAAACTCCTGGCCTCATGCAATCCTCCCACCTCAGCCTCCCAAGTAGTTGGAATTACAAGCTTGAGCCACTGTCCCCAGCAAGGATGCTACTTCTTTTAATGTAGTCTACTACTGGGGCAGACGGGCTGTAGCTTTAGGAACTGCCATACATTTTGTAGCTTATATTCTGAGAGTCATAGCTGCAACTCACATAATTCTATATGGAAGTCTACTAATAAGTAACCAAGCTAAAGTTTTAATAGGTCACAGTTTCCACGTGCCCTTAGATCTTGCTACTTTCACCCAAAATTACTGCTTATCATGGCAAGTGACCGTCTGGCCTATGTCTTGGGTCTGAGAAAATACTTTTGCTTTTTCTCACATAAAACAGTGATCATTTCCTATCTTGTAACTTCTGAAATTATCTTTCTATTTTCTCTTATACACAGGAATTTGACTAAGTTTTATTTTTATATGAGCCGAGGCCTTTTTCCAAATATCTGTTAACTTTGTCCACTAAAACCTGTCTGAAAAAGGTTCTTGGGACAAGTGCCCTTGGAAAAAAAAATAGATGTGTTTATTCTTTAAAATAACAATGTATTTAGCTTTATCCAACGTGAAAATATATAAAAATAACTGATTTTGCATGGCTGTAAATTACATTAATGTCCAACTGAGGAAAAGCAATAGGCCATCTTAAAATTATACAAGTTTTTAATAATTGCACATCTATACTAACTATAAATCTGACAGTTTTCAAATGATATCTGAAAACTTTTTTAGAGAGTCTTTGATATATTGATTATTAGTTACTAAAATCCTGATAGATGATATGTTTTCTTTTATCTCCTACTTTCCATCCCTTCTGCTCTAAAGCATGATGGTGGTTGTCTTAGCACTGTCAAAATTATGCAGAATATAGATATTATGTGATTCTAATAATAGTATAAAATAGTCTTGAGTAACTTATTTAGATAGTAATATTTTTGAATCTTTATGTAATTGTACTCCTCACCAAATATGAGACTGATTTTCTTGCAAGGTCAATTAAATATGCAATTAAAAGCTACTCCTTCATGTCTTCTTCCTATGGTTGTCAGTGCAAATTCTCCAGGGTCATCATTTCTCCACAGATCTGAATCGTTCATGCAAACTGCATTCCAAATGGCTTTAAAATATTAACAGTTCCATTTTACAATTTCTTCTACTCAGTAATCAGTGTGGTGAATCTCCTTAATCTTGATAAAGGTCATAAAGGATTTTATTTTTTTTTAAATTTTTTTAAAGTGCCTGGTTTTGTGGGTAGTGGAAGAAGGAAAGAGGGAAGGAAAGAGAAGGTTATTTAGAAAAAAAAAAAAGAAAAGAAAACAATGTGCAGTTAGCATCAGGAACATGGCAGGACAATATTTATGAAGAATTTAACAAAGTTTCCCTATTATAGATATTTCTTTCTAACCTTTAACTCTCACTTAGATAGCCATTATGTTTGACTCAGCAGAAATGGAGAGAGGGGGACATAAAAATAATTAAACGTTAGTTTTTGAATTTCGAACACTTAGGTTTTGAGGAATAAGGATAATTTGGATTCAGAATCAATATACTTAGAAGAAGTCATGGTCAGCAGGAAAATTTAAAAAGCTTCCCTCCTCCCTTCTTACCTCCCCAAAGTAAAAGGAAATTCCTTTATTTGGGGGGAGGAATAAAGAAGTATGAAGAGTGAGAAAGGTCTATGAGGCATTAGAATATAGAATGACAGGATCCAACTTGGAATGAACAATAGAGGATAACAGAGACTAGTAGAGATCATTAACCTAAGGGGTGATTCATTTGTCTTACTATTGGTACCTGATTACGATTTTTTAAAATCTCACTTTAATAGCAAACAGTTTATTCCTGTGAATCAACAAGAAAATGTCCAGCAGGTGTGATTTTAGTCAGGCTACCTCTAGAATTGCTCAATTCACATTCAATGTAGCCTCTCAGGACAGGCCTCTTTTTTCATCTGAAGACACTTGTAAGCTCTTATATGTAGAGTAGGACACCAGCCACCCAAAGAAGTGAGTATAAAAGGAAAAGAAAGAGCTTCTTGCATATGAACTTGGGTGGGATCAAACAGAATCATCTCAACTTTCCCTGATCAGAACAGATGCATCCCAGTGAGATGGAAAGGCTCTTTGAGGTCACTCACATTGTAAGAACCTGAGTTTAGATTGCAGAACACTCATATACAAGAGATGAGAATGTCTTTTTCACCCTTTTAGCATAACTCAAGAAGTGAATACATTGTGCAAGAAGCTGTGCGAAATCGAGTCAAGCAATTTTTTGATCTAGACTGTCCTTGTGTAAATGTGCAGTTCAGGGCTGGATGTATCCATAGACTATTAGCTTACCCATCGATTTTGCGTAAAATATACCATCACCCTAGAAGCCACAAAGAGAAAGGAAAATGGAGCTCTGCAATGCATTTCTTCACCCCTATCTTGGTGTTGGTTCTCCAGAAACACCTGTTACACCAACTTAGGTGCTATTATATTATTAGAGATTGCACCCCAGGGAACAGGAGTGAAGGAAGGGGACATAATGAGGGGAAAAAGAAGAGAAAATCAACCCAGTTCTACATTTCTAACTGGACAAGTGCTTGGTGTCATGCACTACTGACTGAGCCATCTTATGGGACCAACTTCCAAGGTGGCATATGAACAACTGCTTCTCAAGACAACACATCTGGATAGAGGATGGGAGACTTTACCACTGGCCCCAAGCTCCCAGTTGTCACTGCTCCAAAGTTTGCTCAGTTACTCTGCTGGATTGTATTCACATTGGAACTAAGCATGTCTTGCAGCATCTTATGTCTTAGTGCCAAAGAGGAATACCCTTAGAGAAGTGTGACATAAGAAAAGTTGTTAGTTTGTACATATGTGAAGCTGGTTAGGGTCCATGCTGAGGTGGTTGTCACAGCAGCATCTGGACAAGATCAAGTGCCCAAAAGCTTGAGATATCTAAAGCCAAGAGATTCTGAATAGGCATGCGAGATGTATTTGATATAACCTCTCTCATCCCCATTCCCAGCCAAGGGTGACCCTACTTGGAATAGGATACCCCATCTAAGTAGCTGGAAATTACGTATCTATACACAATTGTGGAGGAAATATCCCCCCTGTTTTTAGGTAAAACAGTAATTGAAAGATGAACTATTTTTCAGAAAGTGAATAGGGACAAGGCAGAGGGGATGAAGATGTGGATAGATGGTCAAGGTCCATGTCTGAAAAATGCTTTAGATGAATGAAATCTCTGCGAGGCTAAACAGTTCAAGTTTTGGGCATTTTCGAGGAAAACCCACCACTTATAACACTGGCAGGATATCTGAGTTAAGTTGAGAAATGTCATGGACCAGTAGAGAGATGAGGGAGTATCACTTAGTTTCTTTAACATTCTCTATTTGATTGAACAAAGTAGTGATGATACTTATGCTAAGATTGTGCAGAATTTGGTGTAGAAATCTCTGGCCAGAGGGCCGTTAGAGTCAGGAATATAAATGAAACCTGTCTGCACTCCATGTGGGATGAATCAGCTCTAAGTAAAACCTTTCATTCTAAGGTTAATCAGGCAAAATTTGGTAAAGCTATAAGGAGTAACTGATAGTTGAAAAAGGTAACACATGTCTGTCAGATATCAGCAGTTGAAGGAATTGGGTAACGGAGGGAAATAACCTAGTAACAGTCTTAAGATAATATATCTACTGCATTTGCATTCTGAATGAAATAAAGTTTATTTTCAAGCACTTGAAATGCACACAAACACAAGTCAAAGCACAATTAAAGTTCAAGATTTCCCCAAAACTACAATATGAAAGTGACAAAAAATACAGTAAAATAGTATTTTTAAAAATCAGTGACAAAAAAACAGATGTACAATTTTGAGTAATTTGTAGGTAAAAGTGAAACTCAAAATGGAAATTACAAAACATTCTAAATAGAAGAAAATAATTATTAAAGTAATGAAACAAAAAATCTGTAGATTTGAACAACAGATACATAAACGGTTTTTGACAAGACTAACAAAACAGACAAAACCTTGTCAAGTGTAAATTTTATTTTTAAAGGGAAGGAAGCCCTTATAAACAGCATCAATAATAAAAGTGGGCAAATAATTTTTTAATAATCAGTTGCTTAAGATTAAATAAAGGTAAAAATAATAACATACAGTGAACAATGTTCTAGAAGTTAATATGAAAATCTGTATAACATGAAAAAATCCTAAGGAAATATAAGCCAGTAAAGTGGACCATCAAGAAGAAAACCATAAAATAAAGAGAAGTTAAATTTCTTCAACCACAAAGATATCAAACCAACTAAACATTTTTTAAAAGAAGCTAACTTAAATTGTATGAAAACTGTTCCAATATACAGAAAAGAAGATAGATAATTCCTCAATTATTTTATGAGTTTAGCAACAACTGTGGCCCTTATGACAGTAAAGCACAAGAAAGTAAAAATGTATGTTAATCACATTTATAAGCATAGAAATTCTTTGATGGCAACTCTAGTCTGAAACACCAGAATGTTCACACTGGTGCAAGACACTATCTGTTGAGCAAATTTGGGAAAGCCTACAGTAGATGCTCCCACTTTTTGCGGCACATAAAAGTTTTCACTGGAGAAAGGCCTCATGAACATAGTAGTTTTGGTGACCATTTAGCTCTATCTTTTAAGCTCATTTAGCACACAAGAGGCCCTAAGACTTCAGGGAATGTATTGTCTCCTTATTCCACATAGCAAGGCTCAAAAAAGAGAAAAGCGTTGAGAATTGAGAATAGCCTTTGTGAGGGAGCTTAACACCAGAAGTTGAACTTTGTACTTCTGGGAATCTACAGTGGGAGGATCACCTATAAGTGCCAGGTATGTGGGAAGTGCTTAGGAGTTATGTTGCATTTTCTAACCTGCCCAGGGTCCTTACCTGAGTTATGTCATTGCCAGTGTCTGCTGCAGAAACCATTCCACTTCTACTAGCAGTCAGGTAGTGTGTGACAATCACCCTAGGGTGCTCAAAGCAAAGACCTCTGCTCTCTTTTATTCCTTGAGGGAATTATGAGTGGTCTGAACACACTAGGAGGTCCTCATTCCCTCTGCCCTGATGGTTTCACTGTGGATATGACCAAGGTCCTGCTAAAAATACATGAGCTGATATTGATTCTTCCTAACTGTGAGCATAGAATGTTTTTCCATCTATTTGTGTCCTCTCTTATTTCCTTGAGTAGTGGTTTGTAGTTCTACTTGAAGAGGTCCTTCATGTCCCTTGTTAGCTGTATTCCTAGGTATCTTATTCTCTGTAGCAATTGTGAATGGGAGTTCACTCATGATTTGACTCTCTGTTTGTCTGTTATTGGTATATAAGAATGCTTGCGATTTTTGCACATTGATTTTTGTATACTGAGACTTTGCTGAAGTTGCATATCATCTTTAGGAGATTTAGGCTGAGATGATGGGGTCTTCTAAATATACAGTCATGTCATCTGCAAATAGAGACAATTTGACTTCCTCTTTTCCTAATTGAGTAACCTTTGTTTCTTTTTCTTTCCTGATTGCTGTGGCCAGAACTTCCAATACTGTGTTGAATAGGGGTGGTGAGAGAGGGCAACCTTGTCTTGTGCCACTTTTCAAAGTGAATGCTTCCAGTTTTTGCCCATTTAGTATGATATTAACTGTGTGTTTGTCATTAATAGCTTTTATTATTTTGAGATACGTTCCATCGATACCTAGTTTATTGAGAGTTTTTAGCATAAAGGGCTGTTGAATTTTGTCAAAGGCCTTCTCTGCATCTATTGAGATAATCGTGGTTTTTATCTTTGGTTATGTTTATGTGATGTATTACATTTATAGATTTGCATATGTTAAACCAGCCTTACATCCCAGGGATGAAGCTGACTTGGTTGTGATGGATAAGATTTTTGATGTGCTGTTGGATTCAGTTTGCCAGTATTTTATCGAAGATTTTTGCATCAATGTTCATCATGGATATTGGCCTGAAATTTTCTTTTGTGTCTCTGCCAGGTTTTGGTATCAGAATGATGTTGGTCTCATAAAATGAATTAGGGAGGATTCCCTCTTTTTGTATTCTTTGGAATAGTTTCATAAGGAATGGTACCAGCTCCTCTTTGTACCTGTGGTAGAATTCAGCTGTGAACCCATCTGGTCCTGGAATTTTTTTGGTTGGTAGGCTATTAATTGCTGCCTCAACTTCAGACCTTGTTACTGGTCTATTTGGGGGATTCAGCTTCTTCCTGGTTTAGTCTTGGAAGGGTATAAGTGTCCAGGGATTTATCCATTTCTTCTAAATTTACTGTTTTATGTGCATAGAGCTGTTTTCTAGAATTTTATACAAATGTAATCATACAGTGAGTGCTTTTTTGTCTACCACCTTTCAGTAAGCATAATTGTTTAGAGTTTAATCAATGTTGAGAATATCAGTAGATTATTTTTATTGCCGAGTAATATTTCACTATATGGATATACTACAATTGTTTATCCATAAGTTTTGATGGACTTTTTGGTTGTCTTCAGGTTTGGGCTATTAAAATTGAAGCTACTTTTGAAAAAAATTTAAAAAAAGAACCTTTAATGACCTTATAGAAATAGTTGTCTTGCAAAAATAAAAGCAGCTCCTCAAAACCAAACTCCATTTATATTGCCTCCACGTTGCCCTGAAGAGTCAGTTCCTAATATTCGGGGAAGGAGATCGCACTTGTATCCAATGTAGTTGCAAGTTCTTACTAATTGTACAAGTAAGAAATCAGAACATATTGTGGGAATGGATTTGAAGTTTGCCGGACCAGGGAAAACAGAATATATGGGTAATCAAGTAAAATTTATCAACGTGGGTACACTTACCTGAGATTTGGCATTTACACCTGGATTGAATGGTTGCCTACATAAAAGAATTCAAATACCCCAGAATTCTCTGGGGCAATTTTTCTATATCTCAGAGTGATGACTCCTGCACATATATTTCCAAGTTTTCTTGTCCTCTGGCTTCCATGTAGGTTTAGCCAGAGGTAGACACCTAAAGGAGACTGGAGGATATGAAGTACAGGGAATCCAGGTTTCTTCTTCTTCCTATATGCTTCAGCTGGCTTTTCTAGCAAGGTTTGCATCTCCTTTGCTCCAGTAGCCCTTCCAGACAGTTGTTCCATGGTTCCAACATTTACCAAGTAACCTTGGGCTTTGGAGGCCAGTAAAACCACCCTAGTACCTTAGCCTAGGAGGGTAACTGGTTTCTGCTGATATTAATCTGTGTTGCCTCACCTGTTACCATCAAGTGAATAGACAATTATCTTAAATTCCCTCTGTTTAAGTATGTTTTAAGTATTTTTTCTTAGTTTCTTTTTTTCTGGCTGTAGTCTGATACATAACTGTACTGAGAGGATGGGAAGAAGAGAGTAAATGTGTGAGTAAGCTGTGAGAGTGAAATTGTCCTTAATCATGGTCTCTGCAGAAAACATCTTATTCAAAGTAGTTGAAGAGAATTTAATGAAGAGGCTATTTTTAGAGTTGGGGGCAGGACTGAGGAACCCGTTAAAAATGGAGATGCACCCAGGAACTGATAACAGTGGGAAGCTTTTCTCATCCCTAAAAAGGAGGCAAAGGATGGGGCCGTGTTATTGGAACTAGCAAGATGTCTAATTGTGGGAAAGAACCACTGAACAAGAGATGGGGCCATAGGTAAGGGAACACAGTGACCACTAACCTATAATCTGACAGGGAAAGATCATCAGGGAGCAGGAATAGATACCTGGCCACTCTCTGCTTCTGCTCTTTGATTTCCTGCCAATATTTATCATTGCCAAAGTGAAATTATAAGCCAAAGTTCAAGGGAGACCTGATGATCCAGTCCATAGAAATTGTGCTCCCAGGGCACAGAATGGAGCTAAAGCTAAAAGCTTTAAACCCACAGTTTAAGTGTACTTTAAGGCCAACTGCCCATAGTTACTTAACCAAAATTTAGATTATCCTGAACTTCCTGAAACACTATCCTTAATCTTAAATGAAACCCAAAAGAGCTTTACATCCTCATCAGCATGATTCAGTGAAATGAAACCAATCAGCTCTAGAGAAATCAGCTTAATCAGCTTTGTATGCCCTAAAGAGAATGTTAACATATAACAGCCAATCATGAAAAAGGCCAAAATACTTCATCCTTTATGTTTTATAAACTGTACTGTGAAGTGGGCTTCTTACTGTTCTTGGTTTGAGGAGTCCTGGTTTGCAAACTGTCCTTTTGTATGCACAATAAACATTATAATTTTTTAAATTTGATCTGATTTTTTTTTTGTTGAAAATGATTACTTCAGAGAAGTGAAACTCGAGGGTAGGAGTGGAGTGTTTTTGTAATAAGGCATAATAAACTATTGGAATGTATATGTGTGCAATGTATGATATATATAATGTCATTAAAAGTATGTTCTTAGAACAAAGAAAAGTGAAAACTGGTGTAAGTATATAGGAAGGATTTGAGGGTCAAAGACTATTTGAGTATATTTATGTACCTATGTGAGTGGGTTTACAGATGGAAAAGAAGAAATAGGAAGCGGAGAAACAGGGAAAATTTTTGAAAGATGAGAGATGAAACTCAAGGATATAGGAGAAAATGATATCAAGAGCACAAGTAGAAGGCTAACACTTTTTCCTCCAAGAGTAGCTAAAAGGAGGTAAAAATTAATATGAATGCAGACTATGGATAACTGGAAGCCAATCATTGAGAAACTTCATATCTGAGCATGGCCGTTTATTGATAAAACAGATGTTCTATTCATCAGCTGAGAGTGAAGAGAAATGGGTAGAATGAGATGTAAGGACAGCAAATAAACTGTCCACTAGCTCAGAGCAATGGGAAATAATGTAGTCCAAAAATAAAAATACTCTTGGCACTACTCTGGTTGCAAATGCAATCAAGAATATTAATTTATCCTGTCTATAGGGTTATGCTATTTTTCTGCAACCGGGTTTAGTAAACAATATAGGAGTGGTAAGAGAAGAGTATTGTATTGTTTGTAGAGATACGATTTTGTCAGTTTGGTGTGATAAAAAGACAAAAATTTAAAGTTGTTGAGAAAATTATTTGCATGTAGTGTAGGTAATCAACAGAGGTAGCTAAGAGGAGAGAGAAAGAAAATGATCAGGCTTATATCTTGGGAGGAAGTGGAGCAGTCAGTGGTTGGGGTTTCTATATGGTTGAAAATAATTGCACTAGTCTGAGTGCATAAAAAGGAAAGACATTGCATTGAAATGGTGGGGAATTTGAATTTAAGCAACAGAGCAGTTATGGGCATTGACAAATCTTGAATGATATCAATTTGAATAGACAACATGGCTGAATTTAAGAAAGACAAGGAAGTATGAAGGCAGTGTGCCTGACATATCCACCAATGGCATACTGAACCCAGCTAAGATTATGGTCAGGGGAGCTGAAACATCAGAGAATAAATTAGGACAGCTAGGAGATTGGTCAATTACGATAAGAAGTTGATAGTCCTTTAGCCCAATGACATGATCCTCAAAGAAAGGATCTTTATAACTTGAGACACAGTTTGGAGGTAGAGTGAACATGTCAGTTATCTTTCAAAATGGAACACTTTTGACAATGTATTCATTTCCTGTGGCTGCTGAAACAAATTACCCAACTTGGTTTACTTAAAACAACAGAAATTTGTTCTCTTACAGTTCTAGAAGCCAGAAGTCCTACATCAGTTGCACTGTGCTGAAACCAAGGTGTAAGCTGGGCCACACTCTCTCCAGAGTCTAAAAGAGACTCTATTCTTTGCATCTTCCCAGTTTCTGATAGTTGCCAACATTCCTTGTCATGTGACACGTAATTCCAATCTCTGCCTCCATGATCACATCATTTTCTCCTCCTTTGTGTCTGTCCATTTTTCTTTCTGCCTCTCTATTAAGGATGCATGTGATTAAGGATAGTCAGCAATAGAGGTTACTCAGATAATCAGGATTATCCTTCCTATCTCAAAATGCTTTACCTAATCACATCTGCAAAGCCCTATGGTCCCCCTTCATGTAAGTTAATGTTCACAAGTTCCACGGATTACGATGTGGATAACTTTTTTTTTTTTCAGTCTATCACAGGTAGCAAAAAGAGGCATTGTGAGTAATTACATTAACAGCAATAGGTGCAAACCAGGATCGTCCCAGGTAAAATGGACTGTATGGTCACCCTATTTGGAGGCAGACTTGGGAGCTTCAGATTTCTGAAGTGTTCTTTCATAAGTAACCTGAGACCAGAAGCATGGACAATGTTTACTATCCATCAAAGGAGGAAGGTTACAGAGGAAGCAGTTATCCTTGAGACAAAGTCAGGACACTGCTGGTACACACAATGCCTGTGTGTACAGCTTGGTGGATACAGCTTGGCATCAGGGTATAGGGATTTGGGAACTGTGTGGTGAGCAGTTTTAGCAACCATATACAACAGCCTTGGATAGACACCAGTTTTATGGAAGATAAGGCACAGAAAGTCTAAAGAAGTTTGGAATTCAAAGAGGTTAAATTAAAATCACTGATAAATACAGATACAGAAAGTGTACTGGAAATAGCTAATTTTGAAATTCCTAAATGCATTCGTTACGAATTTCAGGCACCACAGAATTTTATTCATGACCAGTGGATACTGAGACTTCTAATGCAGTCTTTCCTGATAGCTGCTTCTTCCTCCCTTATCTCAGTTTCTTAACTGTACATAGGGGATCACAACTTGGTATCAGCTATTACCTAATAGGAAACGTTAACATCTTACTTTTTTTAAGATTGTCTAAACATAAGCCCATTAGATAATTTCAGCTATTTTTTTCAACTTTATGCAGTGCAGATGCAGTTTAAATACAAATTTCTTAAATTGGAAAAAAATAAATTGAAATAAGAAAGTTAAATATAAGGCAAATATATCCTTCAATTTTTTCCTTTGTAAATTTTGTATAAACTACTCTCTAAGGTTCAGGCAAAAAATTCTGAGAAGGTTCAGTAATTTGCTTCCTTAATTAAAATGAAATTCCCTCTTTAAACAAAATAATTTATTCAGCTCTTCTATTCAAAAGAACATATTTAGTTAAAGAATGATAAGGAGTAATGATATTATTTTGGATAAAAATCAAATACAACTCTGTTAGAGATTCTACTTCAAGAATAATATATAAATTTTATTACTCTGTTGATACATAGTTATGACAATATATAAGGATTGTTTAGAGCTGATAACACTATTCTGTCAGTTCCAGAATGTATAAACTCCATCATATAGTTTTTTGGTTTAATGCACACGTAAATAAAAAGCAAATCAGAGAAAAACTCATTTTTTCATATGGAAATAAAAAGAATGAAGAAATAGAGGTAACTAAACATGTTTGTTCAAGTCTGCAGCAAAGGACTGCAGTACATTGAAAACATTTTTATTAGATTTTAAACCTGTTGACTGGCAGGATATTTTTAGTGTTATTTTCCTTAGAGATGCACCAGGTATGCACACACATAATCCTATTCATTTCTCATATGCAAAACCACTTAAAATTGAGTAAAAACAAACAGCTTATAATCTTATGACGTTTGGAAAACAGCATGTGGAAAAAAATTACAGTGTGGATTTGGCAGTAAAATAAAATGACAGAAGTTGATTCTCTCATCTAGTCTTCTTCAGCTTGAGAGAGATCTAAATTAAGAAGGTGATAAAGAAGGTAAAATGAGCCAGCAATAAACACAGTATCACAGTCCATTTTGTGGTGTTCTAACAGAATACCACAGACAGGGTAATTTATTTGAAAAAGAAATGTATTTCTTACAGTTCTGGAGGCTGGAAAGTCCAAGGTCAAGGGGCCCACATCAGTGAGGGCCTCTGTGCTCAACAGCCCATGGTGGAAGGCAGAAGTGCAATAGAGCATGTAAGACAGAGAGAGTAAGGGAGCCAAACTTTTTCATCAGGAGCCTATTCCTATGATAACTAACCCACTCTCTCGATAATGGCTTTAATCCATTCATTAAGGCAGAGCCCTCATGACCTAATCACCTCTTAAAGGTCCCCTTCTCAACACTGATACAGTGGCAATTAAATTTCAGCATGAGTTTTTGAGAGGATGTTCAAACCATAACACATAACCACCTATTTCAAAAGCATTACATTCTTAAATGTGCCAGTAATTCATTTACTTATCTATTCTTCTAGCATTTTTTGATACTTGTAAATTTGAAAGTTTGCCTATGTGACAAGTTCAATAACACAATAAATACAATTTCTTTTAATTTAGAAAAATAAGTCTACTCAAAGCATCCTGTACCTAACGCTTTGCATTTTTAAAGGTAGCACACCATTATAAGAAATGAAATTCTACCCCCATGATAATGGAGTTAGAAGCCTCCAATGCAACAGTGCTAATAATAAGATGTTGAAAGCAATTTTAACCCACAAAGTCAAGCAATGACCTGTAGGATTGATTTTACTTCACTGAGGGTGTATTAATGTGTTATTTCCTTGGATCTCAGAAGCAATAGATTTATCTCACTATAAAAATAATATAGTAATTCAACTCTAGTTTTAAATTATTAAAATATTCTGTATCTATTTTACGAAATATTATTAGAATTAGATACTTGGGGATTACTTTAATGTGTCAAGTTAATTTATGTAACTCCTAACAGTATACATTCTATTGGCCAAATGTGTTATTTTAATCTATTACTGCACAAGAATGTTTTTGTGATGATAGGGCATACATTTAAACTCTAGAAGTTGATCGTGTATTTCCTGCTGTTCAGGGAAAATAAGAAATAGTTTCTGTATTCATGAATGCTAATTGCAAATGAGAAAAAAAAATTATGGTAGGGCACAAATTTATATCTTTAGGGAGTAGATATAATCTACCAAGTTCTTAAGGAAACACTGCTTCTTCACTTAAGCTATTATCTAAAATGGGGGAAGAAAGGTGGCTACATTCAAACTGAATAATTGTAATGAAAAAATCAAAGTAACCAGATTTATGGCCTGCTGGGGGCTATGGTTTTGAAAATACCTATTTTGTCCCCATCTATTATTTTCCATCACCCACTCCCTCATTCTCAAAACTTCCTGTGCCCTAAAAGTTTCCACAAGATTGGCATTTCTGTTTTATCTTAAAAATTTTGAAATTTTATGGAGTAGAATTGTTATCACATGTTTTCCATAGTTGCTGCTATCTAGTATGTAGTATTCTAATATGTAATTAAGGTGCTTAATGTATTAAATAATTTATTAATATCATGCCTCTTCTAAAATTAATTGCTTGCCTATGCCAAATAAATTTTGTAAGTTTGAAGTTCTAGGCCAAAAGGGACTAGGGTGAAGTGAATTACTCAACCTATTATATATGAGAACTGTATTTGTTATTGATTTCTAAATAGCAGCTATAATGACTATTCTGAGCTTGTCTTCTTAAAATGGTAGAGGAAATATTCAGAACAAATGTACATAGGCCTGGGCTTTAGGGTTATACCTGAAGGAGTGGGGATGAACTACACAACAATATCTTTAAGATGATTTTGTACCTAGATTTATGTTTAATATAATTGTTTTATCAAATCAATTTATTTTATATATAAATACAAATGTATATATTTATATATTCAATATATACTTATATACAAATGCAAACATATATATGTATGCATATTGTTCAAAACCTATATATGTATATTGTTCTCCTATTATAGGTTTTGTGAAGTTATTCCTGGTTAGCCATCAGGAAATAAAACTCCAATTGAACTAGACTGAAAAAAATAATTCTCTGTACTCTGTAGAGTCCATCTCTTTACCAAAGCACAGAAAATAATTGACATTCTGAAAAAAAATAGACTTTTAAAATATCATTTAATATAGGTGTTAATGCAGTAACTATTGGACAGAAGAAACTACTAAAACTTACATAGCCCTTTTTATTGTATTGCAAAATAAAAAGAGAGGACTTATGTTCACCACTTGATATATTCTCTTCTTTTCTATGCTATTGAAATGTAATAGAATAGCTTTTGTTGGGCTATTTTCCTCCCGTAATAGAATCTTTGATTTATAAAAGTGCTGAATCATGCATTAGCCTTGTTTCTCAGTATATCCACAGGAGTTATTTCAACCAGAACCGAAGGACTACAGCCATAATAGAATGCAGCAGCTGTTTAACATCACACAAAACTAAGCATAAAAAAAGAGCAGTAAGGATTGTACTTTATTGATTTAATTTCAAACATTTACACATTAAAATGGCAATCATACTAAGACATTTTCATTTCAAGGGACACCATTGGTCCAAGTTTAATGAGATTCTATCCTCAATGGAATTTAAGAATCATACAATTTTGGAATTAGTAATTCTTTGGAGAATCTATTTTCCTTCCCCTTATATTAAGGAACCAAGGCCCAAAGAACTTAAAATGGTTTGACCGAGATCACTTGGCTAGTGAGTAGCAGACCCTGACAAAAGCCCAATTCTCATCCTCTTGATCTTTGTACATTGCACAATTATTAAAGAGAAAAATGTCATGTAATTCAATTCTTCCCATGTTCTATAGAAAATCTGGTATTTTAAAATACTTGAGGAACAAGTTATTCTTAGCAATTATGCGGCATGAAATAAAATAGATGGAAATCAATGGTATTTGTTATGCTTAAAATTCTTATAGATTTTCTAGTTTTGAATATTTGATTACATCAAAATTTCAACATAGAGTGGATTCAGAGGCATAGGAAGCATTTCTGCTGAGCAGGAATTCTTTAAAAGTAATGTTCTCAATTTCCTGGGCTCTTATTTTTCTAGTATCCTAATCTCTCACAATCTTAGCTAGGCTCGTCAGCATCCTAAAACCTGATGGAGAATAAGAAGGAAGCATTTTTAAGAAGATAAAAAGAGGATGAGGAAAATTGTACCAGAATAAAACCATTAGCCAAGTATTTATATTTTCCAAAGCAATCTATAATGGCTGGAAAAACTGTTAGTAACTACAATCAAGGAAAAAGAGTGGATTTTATTATACCTAAATGAGTTTTTCAGTTACAGGCCACCCATGCTCAGCTTTGACATTAACACTAGAGTTATCAAGCACATACCCTTTTTAGCTGCAATAGATGAAAGTCTTTGTTGCCTAGATCCCCAGTTAGTGGCACCATAAGGACGTAGCAAGGCAGAAAATCCCATAACACAGAGAGGAAGTTAAATGACAGAGAATACTTAGCAACAAATAATTTCAAAAAAAAAAAAATCTTATCCCAAAACTCAACCCTTTAAAGCCTGATATGATTGCTGCATAACTGAACTAAGGGATTATAAAAGCTACCTAGAAGCCAATTAAAAAGTAGTTTCCAGAAAGTAAAAGAAAAGAAAAAGAAAAGCTAGATCAGGAAAAGTGGGAGATGACTCCAAGAATTTAATGGCATTTTAAATATAGAAAACACTTTTAGTTGAATGTGCCTATATAAAACATAAATGTTCATTATTAAAGCATTGTTTATAATAACTTGAAAACAACATGAATATTCATCAGTGAATAACTAAATTAATGAATACATGACTAAATGAATAAGCTACTAAGTTAATAATTAATAAATCTACTACTCTGAAATACCACACTTATATTGAATGTGGTATATCCAGGTGTACTGACTTGAGAAAGGATGTCCTTAACATGAAATTAATTTTTTAAAATATCAAATTACACAGTTTTTTATATATTTTGTCATTCTAATTTTTTAATTCTTTAAAATGTTTTTGTATTTTAATTATAAATTGACAAATTATAGTTGTATATATTTATGAGATACAGAATGATGCTGTGAATTATGAATACATTGTGGAATAATTCAACTAAGTAACATATCTATCTTCATATACTTATCTTTTTGTGGTGAGAAATTTTGAAATTTACTCAGTGATTTTGAAATATACAAAATATTATTTTAGTATATTACATGCTGTGCAATATATTTCAAAGTAAAAGAAATAAATTTTTACCTCCATTCTCATTAAGGTTTCCATCCTTTGCCTATCATCTCTCCATTCCTCCCTCCTTCCAGCCTCTGTAATCACCATTCAACTCTCCGCTTCTTTGAGATTGATTGTTTCAGAGTCCGCATAATAAGAACATGTGGTATTTGTTTTTTGGTGCCTAGCTTATTTCACTTAGCATAATGTCTTCCAGGTTCATATGTGTTGCTGCAAATGACAGGATTTGCTTCTATTTTAAAGCTGAATAGTATTTTGTGTATACATACCACATATTATTTATCCATTCATTAGTTGATGGAAACTAAGTTGATTCTACAAGTTGGCTATTGTAAATAGTGCCAGAATGAACATGGAAATGCAGACATCTCTTTGACATATCGATTTCAAATCTTTTGGGTCAATACCAAAAAGTAGAATTGCTGGATCATATGGTAATTCTATTTTTAGTCTTTTGAGAAAACTCCATACAGTTTTTCCTAATAACTGTACTAATTTACACTCCCACCAATGGTGTGCAAGGGTTCCCTTTTCTCCACATGACATTCTAATTTAATAAAGGTGCCTTTTAATTCCCAACCATATAAGGGTATATTTGATTTTATACATGTGCGTAATAAAGGAAAAAGGATGAAAAAAATCACATTAAATTCTAAACAACAGTTACATTACAGGGGTGGAATTAGAGTCTAGGGGAAGGAAAGACTACAGAGTTCATCTTAGTGTTCCTAACAGTATCACTGTAATGAGCACAAATAATTTATTCAATTAAATTTCTGGATTTTTAAAAACCCAGTTGCAAAAGAATAAGTTTCTAGAAACACACACTGTTCCTTACAAATACCCCAATACAACACATAGCTCTTATATAGATTATTAAAAATCTAAATACTCAACCAAGATATGTAGATAGACTTATGGTGAAGAATAAAGACCACCAAATTGAAAACCAGTGGTGTTCTTTAGAAGTCAACAGTCTTAGACTTTGGTTCATTCTCAACCCTTTACAATTAAGTTTTAAAATGAGCTTTAAACAAGATCCCCTTCATGAGAGCTCTGTAAAAAACAGAACAAGTGTTGAGCAAAGAAAGTTATACATCCCTTTGGAGATCTCTTTGGCCCTAAAGCCAAAATATTTGAGAATACAGTGATAAAATACAAAATTGTATAATATTATTGCATGGCAAGGTTCTTAGGACATCTATGTAACAAAAAATCAGTATGAGCTGGCTGGACTGAAGTAAGTTATCATTGCATAAGGAGACTAAAGCTGGCTTTGAAGTATAAACCTGCAGACTTCCACTAAAAAATCTAAAAAACTAATTTAATATTGTCAAATTCAATAGATATCTTGCTGGACTTTGGAGCTTTATTTGGCACCAGTCATGTCATTTCTTTGGTTAAACTATCAATTACCTTCAATGTCATGTTATCATCCTCTTTTTCTCCTGTTTCTAATCCTAACTCTGTTCCTTTTTGAAGTTTATAATTAACTTTTGTTTTCCTGTCTCTATCTTTCATATTCCAAGGCTTCTACCCAAATGATTGCTCTGTTCTATCTAAGTGCTGTTCCTGAGTAATTTTATTCATCTCTTTCTTCCTTTTAACTACCATCTAATTGCCAATGGCCTTTGGTTCTAATATCACCTCAGAGCTTTAGATTTATATATTCACTTATTTCTTTCATATATCCACTTGGATGTTTCATTAAAAAACTCAAACTCAGCATGTTATCTTTCTTCTTCACCATAACACCTGCACCTCTTCCTGTATCCTATTTTTCTATTAATGGTTGGTATGGTTTGGCTTTGTGTCCTCACACAAATCTCATGTTGAATTGTAATCAGCAATGTTGGGGAAGTGAATTGATGGGAGGTGATTGGATCATGGGGGAGGTTTCTAATGGTTTATCATCATCCCCCTAGTGCTGTCTGGTGATAGAGTTATCAGGAGATCTGGTTGTTTTAAAGTATGTAGCACTTCCCCCTTCTCTCTCTTACTTTTTCTCCAGACATGGGAAGACAATCCTTGCTTCCACCTCGACTTCTGCCATGATTCTAAGTTTCCTGAGGCCTCCCCAACTGGGCTTCTGGTACGTCCTGCAGAACCGTGAGTCAATTAAACTTCTCTTCTTCATAACTTTCCCATTCTCAGGTAGCTCTTTATAGCAGTGTGAGAACGGACTAATATAATGGTTCCACCTTTTATAAAGTTAATATGTCCTTCCTAGATTCCACTTTCCTCCACACTTTCAAAAATCTTCAAAATATATTCCCAAATCATATATTTCTCTCTTCTTCCATGAAAACACTATAAAGACCACTGTAAGATGAACATGTTATGGTTTAATAACTGTAAGACTGCCTCAGGTTACTATTAAAATTTAGACTGAAATTATCTATGGTGGTGGTTCTTAACTAATGGTGATTTTACCCCCACCCCAGGGGGATGTATGACAATGTCTGCAGACATTTTTTATTGTTAAAACTTAAGGAGGGAGTGCTGCTAGCAACCAGTGGCTATACCAGGGCCACTACACAACACCCTACAATTCATAGGACAACTCCCACAAGGAATATTCAGCTAAAACATCAACAGTTTCCACCCTGAGAAACCCTGATCAATGATTTTCCATTCTAATTGGATGTTACTTGAGAAATATTTACAGATCAAATTTTAGAAAAGTATGATAAATACTCTCTAAAAACATAGTCCAATATTATTCTTACACGGCTAATATTTGAGTCAATTTATTCTGGATCTATATTTGTAGTATTGTAGTAGACATACCTTAAGGTGACCCCCAATGAGTCATGCCTTTGTATAATCTCCTTCACTTGAGGTCAGCTGGAACCTGTGACTTGCTTCTATCCAATAAAGTATGGCAAAGGTAATGGAGTAGTCACTCCCCTGATTATGTCACTATTTCTAAGACTTTCTCTTAACAAATTGGAGCAAGAGAGAGCCTCCTGCTGGCCTTGAAGAAGTAAGCTGGTATGTCATGATGGGCCCATTTAGCCAGAACTGTGGGGATTTCTAAGAGCTGAGAGTGACCCCTACTTCCAGGTCAACAGCCTGCAAGAAAGCAAGAACCTCAGTCCTACAGTCACAAGGAACCACAAAGAAAGAAACCAACAACCACATGAGTTTAGAAGATTACACCTAGCTCTAGATGAGAATATGGGTAGCTAAGCCTTGATTACAGCTTTGTAAAACCCTCAGTAGAAAATCCAGTTGAGCTACACCTGAACTCTTGACCCACAAAAACTGTGAGATAATAAATGTAGATTGTTTTAAGCCATTAAGTTTGTGGTAATTTATTATGAAGCAGTGGATAACTAATACAAAAATGATGGGGAAAAACGAAAGAAAGAAACGGGGAAAGAAAGAAACACAGGAAGAATGAACATAAACACTTTAAGTAAATATGGTATGACAACTTACACGTTTATTTTACATTTTCTTGTTTACTCTTTCAGCTATTAATTTATTTCAAGACCTTATCTTTCTTGTATTTGGGAGGTGCTAGATTAGTATAATGTAATTATATAAATTATGTGTGGTGTATACATATATACATATATATACGTGTGTGTGTGTGTGTGTGTGTGTATACCTTAAGATTCCACCAATGTTTCTTTGGACTTGAAAACAATGAAATCAGACTTCATCAGCAATGAAATAATTGTGGTGAAGAAGACTTTGGCTGAAGCTCTATAATTAAATGAAATTTCATGTACAAAAGTCAACTCAAGACAGATTAAAGACTTAAATGTAAAACCAAAAACTATAAAAACCCTGGAAGACAACCTTCACAATACCATTCTGGACATAGGAACCAGCAAAGATTTCATGACAAACATGCCAAAAGCGATCGCAACAAAAGCAAAAATGACAAATATGATATAATTAAACTTAAGAGTTTCTGCACAGCAAATTATCAACAGAGTGAACTGACAACCTACAGAATGGGAGAAAATATTTGCAAACTATGCATCTGACAAAGGTCTAATATCCAGCATCTATAAGGAACAAACAAATTTACAAGAGTATAACAACTCCCCATGACATGGATTTACCTGTATAAAAAACCTGCACATGTACTCCTGAAACTTAAATAAAATTTTAAATGAAAAAAATGAAAGATTGAATGTGATGACATGTATACAATAAGAACAGTATATCAATTTCCTTGTTTTTAGCTTATTTGGTAATTTAGATTTGATGGCCATTTTTAATAATTACTTTCATTGTACATTATTAAATTTCAAATGGAGATGGTAGCTCTCTAGTACGAGATAATTTACAAAAAAAAAAAAACAGTCAAATTTGCTGAGAACTTGTGGGAGGATAGGAAATTTCCTATATAACAACTGCAGACGATACATGGAGGGTTCAGAACTAACTCGTGATTATTTTAGCACTTTAAAATAGTCAGGTCCATGAGAGTGACTCAATTATGTTAAGTATTAGGAGATATTCTCAAATCTAACACACTTTCAAATTTTAGACATCATAACCTTTTATTTTATCCCATAGATATTGACCCTTTAAAGCAGAGGTCACCCATGTTTTTGTATAGCTTGCAAGCAAGGAAAAGCTTTTACATTTTTAAATGGTTGAAGAAAATTAAAAAATAATAATATGACATTAAAATTATGTGATATTCAAATGTCAGTGCTGATAAATGCAGTGCTATTGGAACACAGCTACACACATTCATTTACATATTGTTTAGGGCTGTTTTTGTACTACAACAGTAGAAACGAGTTGTTGACGCAGGGATTGGATGTTGCCTAGAAAACCGAAAATGCACACTATCTGTTCCTTTTTAGAAAAAATTTGCTGACCCTCTCTCTAGAATATGTTGTGTTTTGAAAACCATCTCTAAAAATAAACAATGCATGCATGTATTAAATTATATGTAATGTATGTGGCATGTATGTGTGTATGCGTGTGTATCTATGGTCCTATTTTTCTTCTATAGATCTATTTCATATATGATTTATTCAGGTCCAGTTAAACATCATGCTCCATAAATTCAGGGTATGGTTCTTTGCCAGCTTCGCTCATGAAGATTCTAGGGCACAGGCTACAAGTTTGGGTTCCATTATTGTTTTCTTTTTCCCTTTCTTCATTGATGGCTTATGCCTCATCCTGAGTATACAAAGCCTCCAAGACATTTGTGCAATCCGTAGCCTTGCAATACACTGTCCAAGAGTTCTTCATACCATCTTTACAAAGGTTCTGCAGGAGTGAGGAGTTGTAAATTATTGTTTGGCATTTTCAAAGTGTTAACAAAAGAGATGGAAGTTCTATTAGCCTTGCATGAGGAGGAGATGCCAACCTCCACTGTCCCTGTCTGGAGATTTCGATAGCGTGATGTTGCTATAAAATAGAACCAGGCACAAAAGGAAGATAAATATGCCAATGGGAAAGGTTAGAAAACTGCAATAAAATTACTATAAGAAACATGCAGAAATTATGGCTGCCTTTTACATGTGAAAAAGGAAGGATAGAAAATCATAGAAGGGAGAAGAATTAATGTATTTTTAGTACAGTGGACATTAGGCTGGTATGATTGTGGCAAAACTGTTTTGAAACATGCTTGAGATTTGCTTGATATTTGTCTTTTCAGACTCCTCTGACACAAATATTTAGTTGTAATTTTGTTTGTAAAGCACTGACACATAACAAAATACATTTTAAGATATGCTGTTTTTGCAGATAATCATTTACGTTTTTAATTCCTTCCTTCATTTTACAAACTGAATTTTACTAGTATCTATGCTATATGGAGAAAACACAAAAAAGTAATTTCAAAATAATTTTATTGTGTATATTTCAGGTATAAAATATGATATTATGAGATATGTATAAATAGAAGCAATTCTTATACAAAAGGAATACATTATGGAAACTTCATACAAGTCATCTACTATAACTACTCTGGTCCAAAAGGTCAAGGATCTACACTTCTCAGGCCACTGACTGGTACCAGTCTGTGGTGTGTTAGGATATGGGATGCACAGCAGAAGGCGAGTAGTGGGCAAGTGAGCATTACAGCCTGAGCTCCACTTCCTGTCAGATGAGTGGTAGCATTAGCTTCTCATAGGAGCAGGAACACTATTGTGAACTGCGCATGCAAGGAATCTAGGTTGCACACTCCTTGTAAGAATCTAATGCCTGATGATCTGAGGTCAAACAATTTCATTCCCTCCCACTCCCACTATCTGGAAAAATTGCCTTCTATGAAACCAGTCCCTGGTGTCAAAAAGTTTGGGGACCACTGCAACTGATAGTCCTGCCAATACCTGTTGGGAAACAGAAATGATTGGAGTTCTGTTAGAGAATGGTGTTACAGTGGTGCTGGACCAGGAACCCAGAATTACTTCAATCTTTCCTGGCCCAGCAAAATCTTCCCTATTACCTTCCTAAGCAGGGCAGGGGTGGAGTACATTAAGAGGTACCAAAGAGAAAGTATCTTTTTCTTTTTTCCAATGGGGCTTTAGCCCTAAACCTCAAAATAGAGTGCTACAAGGTAAGCAGGAGCATTTGGTAGATTGCATAATCCCTTAGTCTGGAAGAGCAAATACTTACAGCCCAAAATCAAAGCAGAGCCAATGGGGCCTTCAGTATTTCAATTAGATGAAAGATTGCGCACAGTTTTCAAGTTAAATTCTGGCCCTTAGATCCCAATTCTACGAATAAGAAAAGATACATGAATGGAGAAAAAATAACTGCCCAGATGAAGCCAAACCATATGGCAGGAAGGGAGAAAGAGAGCATAGGAAAAGGAGAGAAGGATCAAATTTGTTAAATCAGGCTCTTTTTTTTTTTGAGATGGAGTCTCGCACTGTCACCAGGCTATAGAGCAGTGACACGATCTCGGCTCACTGCAATCTCCGCCTCCGGGGTTCAAGCAATTCTCCTGCCTCAGCCTCCCGAGTAGCTGGGACTATGGGCATGCGCCACCATGCCCAGCTAATTGTTTTATATTTTTAGTAGAGAGGGATTTCACCATGTTGGCCAGGGTGGTCTCGATCTCCTGACCTCATGATCCACCAGCCTTGGCTTCCCAAAGTGCTGGGATTACAGGGGTGAGCCACCGTGCCTGGCCCCATCAGGCTCTTTAAGTACTTAGAATATTAAATCCAATAAGGATGAATCCACTAGATGAGGATCATAACTCTTCAGTGAAGAAATCATAATGAGGAAAAGGAATCTTAAGGTGAGCAGTAATAATTTACTATAGGGAAATTTACCTATATATTTCTATTTTTATTTGTCAAATAAAAATTATATATACTTATGATATACAACATGATGTTTTGAAATATACACTGTGGAATGGCTAAATTGATATAATTAAATATATTTATTATGTCACATATGTATTATTTCCATGGTGAGAACACTACAAAGGGTGAGAAATATACACTCAGAACTTTTCAAGTACGTAATACATTGTTATTAACTATAGTTACCATGTTGTACAATACATCCGTTGAACTTACTCCTGCTGTCTAACTAAAATTATGTATCTTTAGACCAACATCTCCCCAATTCCCCTCACTCCTAACCCCCAGCTCTTGGTAACCATTCTACTTTCTGCTTCTATGAGTTCAACTTTTTTAGATTCCATATGCAAGTAAGAAATGTAATATTTGTCTTTCTGTGTCTAGCTTTGTTCACTTAATATACATGTTTTTGAGGTTCATCTAGGTTGTCTCAAATGATAAGATTTCCTTCTTTTATAAGGCTAAATACTATTTCATTATATATATATACCACATTTTCCATATCCATTTATCTGTTTATGGACACTTAAATTGATCCCATATCCTGTCTATTCTGAATATTGCTAGAGTGAACATGGGAGTGCAGATATTCCTTCCACATACTCATTTCATTTCTTTCAGATATGCATCCAGAAGTGAAATTGCACAACATCTGGTAGTTCTATTTTTAACTTTTTAGGGACTCACCATAGTGTTTTCCATAGTGGCTGTATCAATTTACATTCCCAGCAACAGTGCATAAGGATACGCTTTTCTGCACATCCTCATCAACACTTGTTATCTTTCACCTTTTTATAATAGCCATTTTACCAAGTGTGAGGTTGTTTCTTTTAGTATTTGGAAACTTCTCCTTTTATTCATGCAAATGTTGCCTTTCTTTCCTTTGTAACTTCTCCTCGATGATTGCCTCTCGCTCTGCCCTCTGGATGCATACAGGTAAATTCAAAGAAATAGTTGTTCATGACACTGCTAGTATTTCAGGATTTGCCCTTTATCACCTCAGATAGAAAATTAATTGCTATACCCTCCCCACACATGTACTCACAGAGGAAGCAAAAAGTAACACCTGTGTCCATGAGGAACCCTGGCTTAAGGAAACTGCAGTCTTTTGAAGGGGACTTCTGGGGAACCTGCCCAATATTTGCTCTTGGGATAAAATATTGTTATCCTGTGCAGCAAACAAATCTGCCTTCTGCCTCCTATCCTATACAGAGATGCTATTTCTATCTCCCAAGGCTATTTGCCATACAGACATCCTTGAAAAGACAGTCCAGAACAAATGTGAGAGATCTGTGGATACTGATCTTACATAGTATGCGTCTGTCTATACACATACACACATATATTTGTGCACTCTTCACATTCATGAAGGTTAATTTTTACATACATTGGATCCATTTTTATATATTTTGTGACATGCTTTTTTGATGGCTATCTTTCCTTGTCAGTATACCTCATTCTTTTTTTTTGCCACTACATAGTATCTCATAGTATTTATATTCTATAATTTACTACAAAATCTGAGCCATTTTCCTATTAATACACTTTTAAATTTTTTCCAAAGTATTACTATTACAGAACTGCTGGGAAAACAGTTTATATACATATATCTTTGTGCATATATGAGTATTTCTATAGGAGAGACAAAGAGTAATGGAAATACTTGATTAAAACATTTGTACTTAAAAATTTGAAAAATATGTACAAGTCTCCTGTGTCAACTTATATTCCCCCCAACAGTATGTAAGTGTCCAAATCCTATTTTTCTATGTGTGCTAAAATACTTACATGCCTGCAAATAAGGATATACATATGGAAAGACATTCTTTAAAATTAACATTGAATAGTACTTTAGGTTTTAATGTAATTTTGTTCTCCCTATTAAATTTTTGCCTACACAAGCCCAGGAAGCTGGCTGTTATTAGTTTCAATTTCAGATGAATAAAGTCAGACATTTCAATAAATGAGCTATGGAAAAGACAAACGTAATCAGAACTTCCAGTGCTAATTTCTTATATTTTTGTATTCAATGCTGGCTTTCCCTGACACAAATAAGGTATGTGCAGTCCATGATCCCATACGTCAAAAGGAATGCAAAAACTTCCTACTGGAGCATTTCTAGAATGTATTTTATCCCCCAAAGGCAACTTTGCTATACAGCTTCATCACATTTTCCAAAACTAAGTTTTATGGCAGTAGACCTGAAGCTAGAGATTCATATCAAGCTTGAAGTTAACTAAAACTTCAGGTTTATTTTGTGCTGCTGTTGTTATTATTATTGTTGTTCTTATTATTTTAACATAATTTACCACTTAGGCTTCCCCAATCTGTTTATATATAGAATTGATTTTTATCCTAAATTAATGTCTCAGTCAGTTTGAGCTGCTATAACAAATTACCTTAAACTGGAGGGCTTAAGCAACAGAAAATTATTTCTCACAGCTTTGGAGACTGGAAGTTCATGATCAGGGTGACAGCATGGTCAGATTCTGGTGAGGGCATTCTTCTGTGTTACAGACTGTCATCTTCTCTTTATAACTTTATGTTAGGAAGATAGGGAGAGAATTTTCTGTGGTCCCTTTTATAAGGGCATTAATACATTGATGAGAGCTGTACCCTCATGACCTAATTACTTCCTGTTGGAAACAGATGCTTTGTGCCACAAAGAAAAATCAGCACTGATACAAAAGATCTCTTAGCAAGGCAATTTTACTTTCTGCAGAAAGGGCGCTCTTGTTAGCTATCTTGCTAGTAGAGTACAACGAACAAAGGAAAAGCAGACATATTTATCTTTTATGCATTTGGGGTTGTCTTTACTGCTGTGTCTGATCTCCATTGGTTGGAGCTAGACCTCACAATCTAAAACTAAAACTCAATTGGCTAACAACTTAAAACTTTTCTAAACAGGTAAAAGCAATGGAGAACACAAAGAAAGTCTAAACAAGGAAGGGGCGTAGGCTGCGAGCTGACATGCCTGTGAGCACGTCCAGGACAGATACCTTGGTTCGAGTACAAGGGCACAGAATATATTACATGCCTATGAGCATGTCAACAGCAACATAAGATAAAGCTTAACAAAGAGTCACTAGTAAAAAGCAAGAAAGCTTTGAAGAAAGTTAGTTTTTAAAAGATATTATTATTTATAACATTTATTATTATTATTCTTTAACAAGAAAGAAACTTTGAAGAAGAGCTTTACTTCTGATACTTCCCAAAGGTCCCACCTTTTAATAACATTACAATGGGGGTTAAAATTTCAACATATACATTCTGGGGGTATACAAACATTCAGGTCATTGCAGTCCACCCCTGGCCCCCAAAATTGATGTCCTTCTCACATGTAAAATGTATTTATTGCATCCCAACAGACTCAAAAGTCTTAACTCATTCTACTATCAACTCTAAAATCCAAAGTCCTATCTAAGAATCATCTAAGTCAGACAAAGGTGAGACTCAAAGTACATAGAAATGCATTACTTTCCTAATTTCCAGTTTTTCAATATCTTTTTGACACTTGATTTTATCATCTATCATATTAACTGACTCTTCCATTTCTGCATCATGCACACATTTAATAAACATATATCATTTTCATGAATTCACTCAACTCACTTATTAAAATGTTGGACGAGACATGTCCAAACCCAAGCATATGTTTGTGCCACTAGCATCTTATCTGAAGGTAGACGTCATTGTTTTTAAGCCTGTCTTGCTTTTCATTAGTAGAAATATGGCTGTGAATTAAAATAAGTGTGATGTCACTACCTCAGTCATGGGGTACATGAGATGATTGTGGCAGGAAGGAACACTAATGGAAGGGAGAAAGCTATTTTTCACATAGATCTATAGTTCAACAAGCCTTGTGGGAAAGGTAGTAGAGAAGGACAGCATATAAATTGGATTAAATTCTCATGAAATAAGAGGGTTTTAATTTATTTTTCCCTGAGCATCAGTGTAATGAATAATTAAAACTACCCATTCTCTTCTTAGATTTACAGAAAGCAGAGAATTTCTCATTTCTGCTTGGCAGCTTTATTAGTTACTATTGTTTCTCTTTTTCAAAGAAGTGGTCACCTGCTGAATTTTTTTTATCATTTTGGTAATTATATTTTCATGTTTACATTTGCATGATTTTGTTCAAAGATCTCATGTCAAATGAATGCATTGAATGCAGAATAAAGGCAAAATTATCATATAGATATGAAGGAAATGAGTACTTTAAATGCCCATATGTAACTGTGGCCTTAATTAAAGGCTGGTTCAGAAAGAAAACTTTAGGTATAAATCCATTTTCTTTCATTATTTTACTTAGACGTTTCCTATTTTCAAGGTGAAGAAAAAACTCATTTTTTACCTCAATTAAGCTGTCATTGGGGAAAACATTTGGTTCTTAAATTTGCTCTCGTAGAAGGAAAAGGACCTGAGTTATGTTATAAATGTTATAATTAGTTTAAGCCTGTGGTGGTCATAGCAAAGCCATGGGCAAATTCGGAACATACCCAAGCTTAAGGGAATAAATCCATTTCAGTTACAACCCCAAGGCACTGAGGAATATTGTGTTCAGCAATATCAGAAAGACAAGGCAATCCCAAACCTTTCAGTGAAGAAGGAGGGAACACAGCTACAAGAGAGGTCTGTGAAGCCCACATATGTCACTACATGCCGAATCTTCAGTGACGAGACCTGCTCAATTGGGAAACTCATTTTGTTCAGTTAATCCTCTTTAGATAACTCACTGTATGTTCCTATTATGCACCTAAAATCCTACTCAAAAAGAAAACAAAAAACAAAGGGTCATTGTTACTCCACCAAATTCATTTATATTTTAAAATGTAACATCCATGCCAGCAGTGTTCTTGTCCACCAGGATAAAATCTAATATTTATATAGTAGTGATACATACCATTGCCATTCTTTTTACATGCAAAAATATGCATATAACAAATATAACCCCTCTTATATAATTTTCATTTCAATTTTTATTCAATTTTATTTTTCACTCTCCTGTTTGAAACCACTAATTCTATGCAGCAACTACATAGTTTAATAATATGACTCTGCAAAAGTATTATCTCAATGGGAAGGAGATTACTATGCACTAAAGGTCATTTTTGTGTGTGTGGAACAAATAAATAATATGTGTATAATGTTTTTCACTTATGGATTTATAAACATGTATCACAAAATCACTTGTAGTATAGGGTTAAAAGGAACCTTAGGTGTTTTTCTCCTCTTCTACAGTATTCTGAATTTTGTAACATATATATAACTTTATTAGTTATAGAAATTTCTGCCTTGTCTTCTGGACTTTAATTCTGGTAAGTTGGGCTACAGATGAATTGATCACTCGATCCCTAATAGTTTCTATAGTGCCTGGAAAATAAAAGGTTTGTTAATCAAATTCTCTCTACTTAAAGTGAATGTTTGTTAATCAAATTCTTTGTACTTAAAGTGGATGAATTAAGGCTGTAAACAGTTGATATGACTTGCAGTGGCTCATAAATGTACTCAGCAAGGAAACCTAGCCGAAGCCCTGGAGAATCCAGTGAAAAATCTTATGTTGTTTATATACTACTTTGGGTTTGAATTTCACTGTATTAGTCGATTTTCACACTGCTTATAAAGGCATACCTGAGACTGGGAAGAAAAAGAGGTTTAATGGACTTAACAGCTGCACGTGGGTAGGGAGGCCTCACAGTCATGGCAGAGGGCAAGGAGGAGCAAGTAATGTTTTACATGGATGGCATCAGGCAAAAAGAGAGCTTGTGCAGGCAAATTCCCATTTTTAAAACCATCAGACCTTGTGAGACTCACTCACCATTAGGAGAACAGCAGGAGAATGTTTGAACCATCTCCCCCATGATTCAGCCATCTCTCACTGGGTCCCTCTCACAACACATGGGAATTACAGGAGCTACAAGATGAGATTTGGGTGGTAACACAAAGCCAAACCACCACGCAACAATATATACCACCCTGAGAGGGAGAAAGATACAAACATGAACTACATGAATCTAAGGAACAAAGGGAACCATACAGATCTGCTAAATTTGATATAATAATGAGGAAAATTATCCATTTCCCCTTATTGTACATAACACCTTCAAGGATTTTATTCTAAAATCATAATTTTACTCAATGCCCTAAGTCCTTGCTCTAATCCTCTATAGAATGATTCTCCCTCACTGTGGCCAGGAGTTTGGTCAGTGGTAGGCAACAGCATAAAACTGATAAATATAAATCCCTCAGCCTTCAGTCAGGGAAACAATAAATAACTTTACAGATATATAATTAAAAGGCGGCTCAACAAGTGCTCTGAGTTCCCTATGCAGGGATTTAAATCCAATTATGTGTCCGTTTGTCCCTAGCAGATGAAAAGGACAGATGGAAAAGAGAACCAAGATAAAACCATTCAGGCACCCCAGAATTCAGCTAGGAGCTTAGTACACAGTAATTCTATCAATCTGTCCAGGTTAAACACTAATATTTGTCTGCCTTTGCATGTATGCTTAGGTCCAGTTAACAATGGTACAGACTTGTGTTAAAAGGAAAGTCTTAATGCAGGGAATGGGAAGACAATATAGGAGGAAGATACAAACATTCTTAAGGCCAGTATGCCATGTTTGTTTTATAGGATATTGACATAAAATTTACTTCTGGCTTCTAAGAATTGTTTTGCAGACATAAAGCTTTCAAAAATCTTGTGTACTTAATTCAAAGCCTTTAAAATTTATGTTATAAAATTTATTACAGCATCCTTATAAATCAGTACTTGGTAGTAACAAATTATAAGAAGGTGCTGTATATTTAAAAGATAAATCAGAATTGAACAGTAAAGAGAGCAAGTGTTTTCAAATTAGACAGCTAAAGCACTAACTAATAGGAACATTTGTAAACTCCACAATAATTTACACTAGGGCTCTTGGTTAGAGTACATAAATCCAGCAGAGAGTTTGCATCTATCAGCTGGGACTTTTGGTCCATTGTTTATAATCAAGAAGTTAATGAAGAGTCAGGGGTCTGAAAATCCAGAGAGTAGATTATAAATTTTAGCATTTGATTTATAAACAAGTAACTTTAAGAATTACATATATAACTAAACAGAAAAATAAATTGCATTTAAAATCAGGTGAAGGTTAGTATTTTTAAACCACAGTTGTAAACAAAATGATTAATGTTTATATCTCCAACCAATACAAACTTAGGTAATTCTAAAATTCTGCATTTCCTAAGATCATAGTAGGGATATACCAAGCATAATGCCAACACTTAGCAACTTCAGTGAAATAATTAGTTCATTCTTATTCTGTTACCTTTAATAGGAAACTTTTTTTAAAAATACAATATTTACATTACAATTTTTTGTTTTACCATAAATGGACCAAATAATGGTTATATGGTAAATCAAAACTTGAAAAGACTTTATCTAGTTATAGACATGAAGTTCAAATGTCTTCCTTTTTCTTTAGCATACACCAAATGTATTTCTTAAAAAGACCCCAATGTAAGGACAATTCTCTTACGTTTTGCTTTGCCTCATAACTTCTCTCACAGTGGAATCTAAGATGAGCAAGTGCCATTTCAGGGCCAAGTTGCTCACGTCCCACGTGGCTATTTCATCACAAAAGAACGTGAGAGAAACAGAATCAAAAGAAATGAAAAAGCAAAGAAGTAAGAAATGGCAATCATTAAAAAATCTGGAGACAACAGATGCTGGAGAGGATGTGGAGAAATAGAAACGCTTTTACACTGTTGGTGGGAGTGTAAATTAGTGCAACCATTGTGGAAGACAGTGTGGCGATTCCTCAAGGATCTAGAAATAGAAATACTATTTGACCCAACAATCCCATTACTGGGTATATACCCAAAGGATTATAAATCGTTCTGTTATAAAGACACACGTATGTTCATTGCAGCACTGTTTACAATAGCAAAGACTTGGAACCAACCCAAATGCCTATCAAAGATAGACTGGATAAAGAAAACGTGGCACATATACACCATGGAATACTATACAACCATAAAAAAGATGAGTTCATGTCCTTTGTAGTGACATGGATAAAGCTGGAAACCATCATTCTCAGGAAACTGACACAAGAACAGAAAACCAAACACTGCCTGTTTTCACTCATAAGTGGGTGTTGAACAATGAGAACACATGGACACAGGGAGGGGAACATCACACACTGTGGTCTGTTGGAGGGATGAGGGGCTACGAGAGGGATAGCAGGCAGTGGGGAGATTGGAGAGGGATAACATTAGGATAACTACCTAATGTAGGTGACGGGGAATAGAGGCAGCAAACCACCATGGTTTGTGTATAACTATGTAACAATCCTGCAAGATCTGTACATGTACCCCAGAACTTAAAGTATAATTAAAAAAAAAAAAAAGAAAAAATTCCTACAGGTGACTGGCTCAGAGACAAGATTAAATACGGCTTGTTTGCCTTTCCCTGGTTCTGCTTCAGAAAGATACCCCTGTGGGACTATTTCCCCTGTGAGCTACATCACCATGGAAAAGCCGGTCCCCAATGAGGTTCTGGGGAGACTTATCCTGTCAAGGATCCCCTCTGTTCCTTCTCCTAACATGCCACACATCCCTTGAAGTTCAGGCCCTTTATTCTCCTGGCTACTCTGAGCCTGAGTGAGATATCCTGCTTCCCATTCCAAAAGCAGAGACCCTGCCTTGTGTCCTCTTTTCTCTAGATGGTATGAGCGCCTCACTAATCAGTAAACCACCATTGTGCCAGATCTGAACGGGTGCTAATCTGTGACCCCATGTGTGTTGACTTCTTTACATGTTGGAAGAAACCTTCAAGTACTATTCATTACTGGAGATAATAATGCAGGACTTTATACAGATGGCAAGGGGGTGGCAAGAAGCCATAAGAGAGTGGTGGAGATATTTTACATGAAAGGTATTTGGGAATAGGGACATCTTCCCTGGAATCACCTGTGCTTATGGCCTTGACTAGAGTGGGATTAAATAACAGCTGAGCATCCCACTGGATTGTAATCATTAAGGACCTAAGTAGAAAGTACTTGCTTTTTCCCTCCTCTGTTTTCACTGGCTAGTTAATCATGAACATGGACACCCTGGACTTCTCTGTATTCCCTTGTACAAGGTCCAAAATGACAACATCTTGAGGTTGGCACAATCTCTTGAGAGGAGTGAGAAATAGGAGACCCAGGGTTTATCCTTTGAACCGCTTCTCCACCATGATCTCATGCCATGTCCTTTGTTTCCTGTCCTTTCACAGGGACCTTGCTATGTAGCTTTCTCAAATTCATGTTCATGGACTGTGCACCTGTACTGATTCCCTGCCTTTCCATTTGGCAGCTGCACAGCTCCTCACAGCATGACACACCTGGGACACCCTCATGAGAATCTAAATGTCAACTGTGTCTTCGTCTGTGACTAAAGATAGAACCACTTATCCTTTGATACCATGCAGGTCCTTTGGGAGAGCTTACATCTAGAAGCCACCTAATATTATTTCTTAAATTTTTAAAATATGGACTTAAACACACAGTGCATTTCAATGCTTGAGGAAATGTATTGTGTTACAGTGTTGTAAAGCAAATTTGTATCAGAAATTAATTAAATGAAATAAAGAGCACAGATCCTAAAACATGGAGTTTACAGGTAATAGTCTTTCTTCACTTGATATTTATTCACAGGTTTATTTAACCTCAGACCTAAAGATACATGTGATGCAGCATTGCAGACTCATTGTACCCTTCTGCATTCTGCTTGGATAGCAACAAAATGAAAAACTAGAGCAAATGGTCCCACGAGTTAGGTACAGAAAATCGTCCATAACACTGCTGAAGCAGCTCCACTAGGTTCATTATAAGCAAATAAAACCTATGAAATTGTATAGCATGGCTTTTATTTCATAAGCATTTGATTCCTTTTTGTCTATTGTTTGGAGGAGAAAAGCACCCAAACAGTAAAATTCCCTGTTATAAGTTCACCAACCCTAAACATGTGCTACCCAAGTTAATTTTTCTAATATCATCTTTTTCAAAAGGACTACCAAAGTTGTTACTGATATAATTTTATTATCTTTAAAAGTTATGGGTCTAATTTCTAAACACAATTTATAAAGTTCAGCCAGCCACCACATAAGAGCAACGTTTGTCAGCTATTGTAGAGAAACTGACTGATACGTGAAATGGGCTACTCCATTAGTCAATTGATAGGGAGCATTTGCAAATACAGGTGGACATAAAGGCTGCTTAAATGAAAAAATTCAAACAAATAAACAGCAGCTAAAGCCTGCCACTTTTAGCAAAAAAAGAACAACCAAATCATGACTTGGGGACCATATCGGTTATGTTCCATCTGCTCTAGTTCTACCACCAGCTCTTCTGTGTTCTTCTCTGTGTCCTGGAAAGCTGAGGCCTGCCGTGTGCATCAGGGGCTCCTGTGCCTTCTGGCTCCTGTTAGGCTTGGCGAAAAATTGCCACAAAAAGAATAAACTACCTAGGAATACATCTAACTAAGGAAGTGAAAGATCTCTACAAGGAGAAGTACAAACCAGTGTGCCAAGAAATCAGAGATGACATAAATAAATGGAAAAACATTCCATGCTCATGGATAGGAAGAACCAATATCACTAAAATGGACACACTGCCCAAAGAAATTTGTAGGTTCAATGCTATACGCACTAAACTACCATTTACATTATTCACAGAATTAGAAAAAAACTATTTTAAAATTCATATGGAACCATCAAAGGGCCCAAATAACCAAGACAGTCCTAAGCAAAAAGAACAAAGCTGTAGGCATCATGCTACCTGACTTCAAACTATACTACAAGGCTACAGTACCCAAACAGCATGGTACTAGTACAAGAACAAACACACAGACCAAAGGAGCAGAATAAAGAACTCAAAAATTAGACCACACACCTACAACCATCTGATCTTCTGTAAATTTGACAAAAACAAGCAATGGGGAAAGGATTCCCTATTTAATAAATGGTGCTGGAAAAACTGGCTAGCCATAGGCAGAAAACTGAAACTGGACCTCTTCCTTACACGTCATACAAAAATCAACTCAAGATGCATTAAAAGCTTAAATGTAAAACCTAAACCTATAGAAACCCTAGAAGAAAACCTAGGCAGTACCATTCAGGACATAGGCAAAGGCAAAGATTTTATGACAAAGATGCCAACAGCAATTGCAACAAAACCAAAAATAGAAAAATATGATCTAATTAAACAAAAGAACTTCATCAGAGTAACACCAAAAGAAACTATCATCAGAGTAAACAGGCAACCTACAGAATGGGAGAAATTGTTGCAATATACCCATCTGACCAAAGTCTAATATCTGACAACTACAAGAAAGTTAAGTTTATAAGAAAAAACGAACAAGCCCATTAAAAAGGGGGCAGAGGACATGAATAGACACTTTTTAAAAGAAGACATACATGTAGCCAAAAAACATGGAAAAAAGAAAAACTCAACATCACTGATGATTAGAGAAATGCAAATCAAACCACAATGAGATACCATCTCACACCAGTCAGAATGGTACTATAAAAAGGCAAAAAGTAACAGATGCTGGTGAGGTTGCAGAGAAAACAAATGCTTATACACTGTTGTAAATTAGTTCAGTTATTGTGAAAGAGAATGTGGCAATTCCTCAAAGACCTAAAAACAGAACTAGAACTACTGTTTAACTCAGCAATGCCATTACTGGGTATATCCAAAGGAATATAAATCTATTATAAACACACATGTATGCATATGTCCACTGCAGCATTATTCACAATAACAAAGACATGGAATCAACTTACATGCTCATCAGTGGTAGACTGGATAAAAAAAATGTGGTTCATATATACCATGAAATATT